>PCFQ01000018.1:990802-1027736 GCA_003063905.1 Chlorella sp. A99
CCCCCGCCCCCCTCCCTCCCCCTCGCCCCAGGTCTACTGGGACGCGCGCAAGGGGCTGATCCCCATTGTGGGCGGCGCGCGCGAGGCGGGCACGACGATGCTGCTGGAGGACGTGGCGTGCCCCGTGGACAAGTGAGCGCGAATCAGACGATTCACTGGTCGATTAGCTGATTGATGTAGACGCTCCCGCCCCCGCCTCGCCTGTCCTCACGTCTGCTCCGTGCGACGCGCCTTCTCTCGCCGCCCGGCCTCCGTCCCCACCTGCCTTGCCTCCACCCCCCACTGCAACGCACACCCAAGGCTCTGCTTCCCCCGCCTCGGCCCGCACCCCCCGACGCGCCCCTGCCGCGGCCCCGCCGCCTCGACCCACCCCGCCCCTCCCAACCCATGCACGCCGCAGGCTGGGCGAGATGACGACGGACCTGGTGCGCATGTTTGAGAAGTGGGGCTACCACGACGCCTCCTGCTTCGGCCACGCGCTCGAGGGCAACCTCCACCTCGTCTTCTCCCAGGCGCGCGCGCGCCGGTGGCGGCGTTCCGCTGCCGGTGGCTGGCGTTGACGCTGTGGTGTTCTCCCGGGCGCGGCGCGCGTGGGTTCCGACACAGCGGCGCGGCGAGCGCGCGTGCAGCGCCGCCCCGCGCGCTGCGCGGTCCCCTCTGCACGCCCCCCACCCCCCACCCCCCCCGCTCCCCCTGCCGCTCGCCAGGGCTTCCGCACGCCCGAGGAGGTCAAGCGCTTCCAGGACATGTTTGACGAGCTGTGCTACATCGTGGCCACGAAGCACTCGGGCTCGCTCAAGGGCGAGCACGGCACCGGCCGCAACGTCGCGTCGTACGTGGAAATGGAGTGGGGTGAGCGTTTGTGTGCGCGCGCGCGCGCGCGTGTAGTCGTGTGTCCCTGGGAAGCTGTGGTGGTGTGGTGGTGTTTGCGCGAGCCTCGACCAGGCTGCGCGCCCCAGGCCCTCCTCCCCGTCGCCCCCCTGCGCGCGCCGGCCGCACTGCGCCGCTTCCCCTGGAACCTGGATGTGACCCCCCCCCCCCCNCCCCCCCCCCCCCCCCCCCACCCCCCCCCCCCCCCCCCCCCCCCCGCCCCCCCCCCCCCCCCCCCCCCCCCCCCCTCTCAACGCCCGTCCGCCCGCCCGCATCCAGCGGCGCCGCCCCCGCCCACGACCAATCAACGCCCCGCGCCCCCGCCGCAGGCCTCGCCGCCGGCCGACCCCCTGGTCAACCGCTGCATCGAGTGCGGGTTCTGCGAGTCCAACTGCCCCTCGCGCGACGTCACCATCACGCCCCGTCAGCGCATCACCGTCTACAAGGAGATCTTCCGCCTCCGCGGCCTGCCCTCCCGCACGCCCCAGCAGGCACGCACGCGCGCGCTCGCGGCGGCGCGCCTGCCGAGGGACAGGCGGCGCGCCCGCCCGCGGCCCGCCCCGCCGGTCCCCGGCCCCGCGCCCGCCTCGCGTCGCCGCCCCCGCGCCCGGCGGGCAGCCGACTGCTACGCCGGCGTCGCTGCGATCTGCCTGCCCCCCTGCTGATCGTCCTCCCCTGCCCCCCGTCCGCCCACGCCCCGCGTGCGCAGGAGACGCGCCTGGCGGAGATGGCCAAGCTGTACGAGTACGACGGCCAGGACACCTGCGCGGCCGACGGCATGTGCCAGGAGAAGTGCCCCGTCAAGATCAACACGGGTGGGGGGGTGGGGTGGGGGTGGGGGGGCGCAGGAGGGCGAGCCGACTCGCGCCGCGCCGCGCCGGCGCCCTCGCGCTCCTCGCCCCTCCCTGCGCCGCTCTTCCGCTGCTCCTTGGCCCCTCAGTACGGACCTCTGATACACACGCACGCATGCACACACCCTTGGTGTGCACCCACAGGCGAGCTGGTCAAGCAGGTCCGCTCCGCGGAGATGGGCGCCGCGCCGCGCGCCTCTGCCGCCGCCATGTACCTCGCCGACCACTTCTCCGCCAGCGCCTGGGTCATGAACAAGGCGCTGACGGCGGTGTCGGCGGTGCACGCGCTGGTGGGCGCGGCGCCCCTCCGCGCCATCTCCTCCGGGCTCAACAGGCTGACCGGCCACATGGTGCCCACCTGGAACCCATACATGCCCAAGGTGCGGCGCCCGCGGGCGGCGCGCGCGGCGGCGTGCGCGGCCGTGGGGGCAGCGCGGCGGCGCGCCGCACGCGCGCGAGGTCACGGGCTGCTGCTGCCGCCGCTGCTGCTGAGTTGTGGCGCGCGATCGCCCCCCGCCCGCGCGCGCCGTGCAGGGCGCGGCGCCGCTGGACATGAACCCTCCCAAGCCCGAGGGCGTGGAGCAGAGCGGCATCCCCCGCAAGGTCGGCTGCCCCGCTCGGCGGCGGGGCAGCCCAGCCCCCCGCGCCGGCGCGCGAGCTCCCCCCGCCTCGCCGGCGCCCAGTGCTGCCTGCCATCCGAAGGGCCGCCGAACTCACGCTCCCCTCCCTCCGCTCCCCTCCCCTGCCTCGGTGCGGCCGCAGGTGGTCTACGTGCCCGCCTGCGTGACGCGCATCATGGGCCCCGCAAGAGGCGACGCCGTGCAGCGTGAGCCGCTGGCACCCCTCCTCGCCGCCGCCGCCCTCCGTCGCCGCAGCCTCTGCCGCCGGCGCGCACACGCGCGCGCACGCCCCCCTTGCCCACGTGCAGAGTCGGTGCACGAGGCGCTGCTGTCCCTGTTTGCCAAGGCCGGCTACGAGGTCATCTACCCCGAGGGACTGGCCAACACCTGCTGCGGTGAGGCCTCCGTCTGGGTTGTGTGTTGGTGCAGGCCCAGCCCCTGCTGCGGTGAGGGCCTCTGCCTGGGTTGTGTGTTGGTGTCGCGTTGCTCGTCGCGGGGCGCACACCTGGCCCCGCAGGCCCGCAGAACGCACCCTACCCCGCCATCACGAGCTAGATCCAGATCCCCCCCTACCCTACCCCACCCCACCCCACACACCCATCCACCCACCCACCCCCACACACACTCATGCACACCTCCCACGCCACCCACCCCATCCCATCCCGCCCACCCCACCCCCGTCCCTGCCCCTTCCCACCCAGGCATGATGTTCAACACCCGCGGCTTCAAGGAGGCGGCGGCCAAGAAGGGCTCCGAGCTGGAGGCGGCCATCGTGAAGGCCAGCGAGAACGGCAAGTGCCTGCGCGGCCTGTTGCGCGTGTCGAAAGCCCGGCGTCGGCGCGCCGGCTGGTGCCATTCCACCATTCCGTGGCGCTGGTTGCGCCAATCAGACTGTCTGGTCGCCCCCACCCCCCTCGCGCAGGCAAGTACCCCGTCGTCTGCGACACCTCCCCCTGCCTCTCCCAGATCAAGTCGGCGCTGTCAGAGCCGTCGCTGCGGTTCAGGTGGGCGGCGCCACTGGCTGCGCGCGCCCACCGCTTGGGCCTCGCTCCCCCAAACTCGGCCCGCCGCTCGCCTGCCGCTCTCTCCGCGCGCCTCCCGCTGCCTCCCGCGCGCCCGCCCCGCCCACCTCTGCCGCGCCGCGCGCCGCGCATGCACCCTGCACATGCGCCCCGCACATGCATCGCCCGGTCACCCACCCACCTGCGCCCTGCCGCGCCGCGCGCAGCCTGTACGAGCCTGTGGAGTTCGTGCGCCACTTCCTACTGGACAAGCTCGAGTTCTCGCGCGTGCGGGGGAGCGTGGCGGTCCACGTGCCCTGCTCCTCCAAGAAGATGGGCATCGAGGAGAGCTTCACGAAGGTGATGATTTTTTTAAACATTACATTGTAACATTGCATTGACTTCTGTTGGTAGCTCAGTCGCCTGACCGTCGCAGACTAGACGGTGGGAGCGCTGCCAAGGTGGCAGCAGCAGAGGCAGCTCCACACCAGGCTGCCGCTCCCGGCCGGCCGCCGCCCCCGGCGGGCTGGGCGCGGGCTGGCGGGCGGCCTCGCGTCGTCGCCCCCTTGCGCGCCACCCTTCCCATGTTCTCAGCGCCTTGCGAGCGCGTGTCCCTGCACAGGTGGCGGGCCTGTGCGCCGACCACGTGGTGAACAGCAACATACCCTGCTGCGGCATGGCGGGCGACCGCGGCATGCGCTATCCGGAGCTCACGGGGAGCAGCCTGCAGGTGGGGAGCTAGGGTAGGGGTGGGGGTGGTGGCTGGTGGCGGGGCGCGGTGGCGGAGGGCCACAGAGAGGCAACAGACGAGAGGCAACAGACGACCGGCGCGGCTGCAGCCGGGACAGCCGCAGCCCGGCGGCCGGCGGCCGCGCGAGGCGAGACAGCTGCGGAGGTTGCAGAGCCGCCTCGGCGGCATGCCCCTGCTGACGCCGCACCTCGCCCGGCCCGCGCCGCTCGCGCAGCACCTGGACGTGGCCGGCTGCACCGACGGCTACTCCACCTCGCGCACCTGCGAGATGAGCCTCTCCAACCACAGTGGCATCAACTTCCGCGGCCTGGTGCACCTGGTGAGGCTGCAGGGGCAGAGTGTGTGCTGTGGGGGGAGACGGTGCACGGCTCAGAGGGAGCGGCAGGCACATGGTGCGGCCGCGGGGGTGTGCAGGCGGAGAGCGTGCGCTGTCTGGAGAGCGTGTTGTTGGTTGGGGGGTACGAGTGTGCTTCGGCCAGAAGCAAAGCTCAGCTGGGCTTTGCGCAGTTGCGCCGTGATGCACACGCTGCAATCGCGCGCCCACCTGCACTGGCTGAGCGCCACATCGCTGCCCTGGCCCGTGCCCTCGCAGGTGGACGAGGCCACGCGGCCCAAGAAGGAGCAGCAGGCGATGGCGCCCTAGGTGCACCGCGCGCCGCATTTTTGCCTTCTCATTTCATGCCCATCTCCTTTCGTTGGCCCCCAAGTTCTTTCATCAGGGCGCCTGAGGCGTCGCCGCCCTCCACCCCAAACACATGCCCCCCTGTCCCGTCTGTCTGCGCCCCTCTCAGCACTGCTCTGCTCCAAGCCCCCACAGCCCCTCAGCACACTGCCCCAAGTGAGTCGCAACTGGAACACTGTAACACTACTAGGGTTTAGGGTTTAGGATGAAAGGAATGGTACTACACAGAGGCATGGACTCAGCATTAGTATGCACGCAGCAGTAATGGACAGGGGCCAAGGCGCGCTAATAGAAACCACCAGCGGGGGCGCCAACTGCGTGGCCCCGCCGACGCACGCCCACGCCGTCCGCCAGCAGCGGCGCGCCTTCACCGCCGTCCCCGCCGCCACGAGCGGCCTCCTCGCTGCTGCTGCTGCTGCGGCCGCCTCGCTGGCCTCTCTGCGAGCTGGCTCCGCCCATTGGTGTGTTGGGCTCCACTCCGCTGGCCGAGGCAGAGGGCGGCGCAGGCAGCGCTGCGAGGCAAATTGAGGTGAAGGAGGGCAAAGTGAGTGGCTGCAAGCGTGCCCTGCCGCCCCCTGCCATGCAGGAGCCACAATGCACAACAGGCACTGCCCCCCGCCAGCAACTCTTCCAAGTTGCCAACAGGCTGCGCCAACCTTGCGGCGGCGGCAGCGACACGCGAAGGGGAGGCGTGGGGTCGGGCATCGGAATGGAGGGGTCGGCTGCAGCGCGAGTGTGGGGGGGGAGGGGAGCATGGAGAGCTAGCTCACAAATCGGGCATGGCCACAGCCGCTTGGGGCGGCAGCAGCGACGGACGCGCAATGCACAAAGCGTTTGCGGTCCGGCGGCTGCTAACACCCACCTGATGACGCCAGATGGCTCGCAGCTCGTTTTGCAGCTGACGCAGGTGCTCGTTAATGGCGGCGGCGTACACTGCCTGGGCGCTGCCGGGCGTGGCAGGGACGCCTGCAACCTTTTCACGCACCGCGGGAAACCGCGTCTTGTCCTGCAGCTGGAGGGTCTCATAAAGCGCAGAATAGATATAGCTCATCATTTTGTCCTCCTTGCTGTGCTGCAGGCCCATCGTTGCGTCAAGTGGGGAGGGCAAGTGGGTGAGAGTGGAGCCCTCGGCCGCGGCGGCAACCACGGTGGCAGTGTCGCGGCGGCGGGTGCACCGACGCCTCCAGACAGAGCGCCGCTCTGGCTCGCTGCAGCCCCGAGGACTTGATGGGTGTTGATGGCGAGGAGCTAGGCGGGTTTGAGTGCGGGCAGAGCCCCTCAAGCACGAGCTCCTGTCTCGCAACAATTGCAACGGCTCCTGAGTATATAGAACGGGGGTGCTGAGACGTGCGCTGGGAACTTGTCGTGGAGAGAGAAGTAGAGGATTCCCTCGCCGCCGCCGCCCGTCTGTTCGTTCCACGGCTACGTAGCCAGCCCAGCAGCGCCCCAGGAGCAGCACAGGGAGTGTGTCGGCCGAGCGGGGCGGAGCGCCGGTGTGCGCGGGCTGCGAGGACGGGGATAAGGCAGGGCGGGCGCCGGCGCCAGACCTGCAGGCGGTGGCGACGGTGCGACGCGCGATTTCCATGCCCAGCGCTCAACCAAGAGCCGAGTGCAGAGCACGAACAGCAGACAGAAGGCAAGTTTTCAAACGGGCCCTGCAGGCAGCCCGCCTGCTCACGAGCCCTCCCCCGCCTCTGCCAGCTGCAGCGCACGCAGGTCCGCCTCCCTGCCGCTGGGACCGCGCTGCCACGCCTTGGCGCGCTGCAGGCCGCAGTCGGCCAGGCTGCGCCCGCAGACGCGCACCTGCACCCGGGAAGAGGGAGGCGCGGCATGCAGCTAGCTGAGCCAGTTGCTGCCACCACTTGGCGCTCGCTGGGCAGTGCGAAGAAGTGACGCACCGCTGCAACAGACAGCCCATTGGCAGGCCCGAATCAACCGACCTGCCCCACCACGCTCTTCTGCCGCAGCGGGAGCAGGGGGTTGACGCTCCGTACGGTGTCCACGGCATCCGCAGGCAGCGCCCCGCGCTCGCCCGGCGCCGTGCCAAACTGTTGCTCCGCGCCTGTCAGCTCGTTCTGCACACCCAAGAAATAGTGCACCCTTCCTGCAGAGGGGGTGCAAAGGCAGGTGGTTACTTGTGCCATGTATTGTCCAGCCCCCACCGCAAACCCACTGGCGGGAAAGGGAGCGCAGGGCGGTGGGCGGGCGTGGCAGAATGCGAGGGGCAGCAGTAGGGAGGAGTGCACGTGTTGAGGCGAACAGAACAGTTCACCGGCGCACCTGCAGAGTCGCGGACAGGACTGACGTGCAGCAGGTTGAGGAAGGGCCGGCCGCCTCGCTGGAAGTTCCAGAGAACGCACATGTGGGCGCGCGGCGGCGCGGCGCCCATGGCCGCCCGCAGCGCCGCGAGCTGCCCGGCGTTGGCGTCGGCTGCCGCGGCCGCTGCGGCGCGCGCGCCGGGGGCACCCAGGTCGGCGGGCCGCTGCAGGAAGGAGCAGCTGCGGCCAATGACCTGCAGGAGGGCAGAGCAACGTGTGCGTCAGGCTTGCTGCAGGCAAATTCCCACGTGCATTGATTGCTGGCATCAGGTGTTTTTTGTGGGAGGGGGGGACACAAACTTGGGACTTGCCTCATGGCAAGAGTACCCAGTCAGGGCCAGGAAGCCGGGAGATGCGAACACCAGAGGGCAACCTGGCTGGGTGGGGTCGCCCAGCGTCAGTGCCTCCTGCAGTGCGATTGACAGCACACGCAGCACAGACCGGCGGGTCAGCGCAAGGCCCACGCTACCCGGTGCCCTTATCTCAGCTGCGTGCAGCACACACCTTGCCCAGGCCACACTTTCCGTCCGCCCACTCACCGGCATCTTGCTCAGGGCGGCCAGCATGCCGCAGGGCAGCGAATCACACACGGCGCAGCGCGGCGCGGCGGCGGGCAGCTGCGCCTCAGCGTCCCGCAGCTGCTCTGCAATCTGCGCCGCAAACCGCTCCTCGGCCCGCAGCTGCGCCTCCACGCTGCCGTCAGCCTCGGCCGCTGCCGCGCGCTCCACCGCTGCCGCGTGCTCCACCAGTTGCGTGACATCCGCCTGTGGTGAAAAACAAGTGCGTGGTGCAAGGTGCACTGAGCCTCCCCTTGCACAGCAGCAGAGCTCCCTGCCTGCGCCCAACTGCTCACGCCCACAGCTCACAACCTGCACCAGGCGCAGCCGCCACTCGCCTGCACACCAACATAGTGCAGCAGCCGCCCTCCAGAGTCACGCACTGGTGCAATGTGCAGCGCATTCCAGAACTGCAACAGCGGTCGTCGCACCAGATGTCGTTGCTGGGCCCGCAGTGCAGCATTCTCAAGATGGCGCGGTGATCGAGGAGGCAGCGAGCGTGCCTCATGCGGCCGCCGAGCGTGACTAGGCACCCCTCGCCGAGCATCCAGAGCTCACCGGACGGCCGTCTTTGCGATAGTTGAGCAGGCACGTCGAGGCGGCGCGCTCCTCCGCGATCGCATCTCGCAGCTGCGCCACCTGCGCGTTCCATGGCAGTCGAGCGTGGACTCACAGTTGTGTTAATGCTGGTCATGCCATTCTTCCAAAGCGGTGCGGGAGCAGCACGCGGCCGGCAGGAGCTCACCGCTGCGCGGCTCGTGTGCGGCCCCTGCAGCATCCGGCAGTTGCGGCCCAGCAGCTCCTCTGGCGCATACCCCGTCATCTCCACGAATCCGGGGCTGCAGTGGGGAGGAGCGTAGGAGGCGCAGGGTGGGGTACTGCAGGCCGCGCAGGTGGAAAAAACAGCAGCCCCGCCTCCGAGACGCTGCCGCCTCCCAGACGCTGCGACCGCCCATCCATGCGCTACTCACGAGACATACACCATGGGCTGGTCCGCCGTGCGCACTTCGACAACGTTGCAGACGCAGGAGGACCCGGCGTCACTGCCCACGCACTCGGCAAAGGCCTGCTGGATCGCGGCGAGACTGTCCCCACAGGGCTGGGCCATGTCTCTCTCTCCACGCGGAACTGAGCAGCAAACGGACAACGGCAAGCGCATTCGCAGCGGGCGGCGCAGGGTGGGCGACATGCGGCAGTCGTGCCCTTTGCACACTGCAGCTACGCACCTGCGGCGGCGGGCGCCAAGCTGGCGGGCGGCGGCTCGCGCTTCAGAAGCTCAGGCGCGGCTCTGCACCAGGCGGCGCTAGTGGGCCGACGGCTTCGGAGGAGCCGGGGGGCACTGGAGAAGGGGAATAGGCCGTGAATTTCGTCGGCCGGCCAGAGAAGTCGCGCGCAGCGCTACTCGATCTGTGCTGTGATGGTGCAGACTGTTAGAAGCAAAGCTGGGGGTGGCCAAAGATCTAAAAGAAGGCGACCTCTGCCGTGTCTCCTCTTGCAGAAAGCCCATTCTGCAAACGATCGTCCCACGGCAACTAAGCGCCACTGCAATGTCCGCGCTGCGTTTTGCAGCAGCAGCAGCAGCCCGCTTTCCCTTCCACGTTGCCAGGAGCGCCACGAACGTGCGCGCCATGTCCAGCCAGGCTTTGCCGCCGATCGAGGTGAGGCAAGGAGGAGGCAAGGAAGCGCATTGTGCCACCGCGCATCCGTGGTGGTCGCGCCCAGACACTACCACCTGCCGCCCGCCCGCCCGCTGTGGCGCATAGTGCACTGGCCGCAGCAGTGTGCAGGATGTGCAGGCACCCTGCACGATGTGCAGTGCACGGGTGTGCATTCGGGCTACTGTGGTGCATGCACTTACACGCCACCAGCCGCCCACTACGCTGAGATCGATGCCCCTGCGCACGTGCATCCCTTCCACATGCTGCGCTCCCCTCCCTCCCTCATACCCTCCCTCCTGCCAGGTGCACAACCCCGAGGGGAAGCTGCGCGTGCTGGTCACCAAGCAGCTGCCCGGCGACCGCTGGCTCCAGCTGCTCACGACCGCGGGGGCGCGCGTAGAGGTGTGCGGCGGCGAGGAGATCCTTAGCAATGCCACCATCAAGCAGCTCATCGGCTCCAAGTGCAACGGCGTGATCGGCCAGCTGACCGAGGTGGGCGCGTGGGCGACGGATGATGGGCGGCAGCGGGGCCCCGCCGCGCCGAGCGCTGCGGCACCGGCAGCCGGCAGAGTGCGCCCATTGTGACCAGTCCTCTGCCAGCTTGAAGCTGATCCTTGCTTCCACGTCCTTCTGTGACCCATAGCATTCGCCCTCCTTGCTGGCTGACAATCGGCCTCGCTCCTCCCTCGACAACAAACCGAACGCAGAATTGGAACGACGAGCTGTTTGGCGCACTCAAGGCGGCAGGTGGCCGCGCCTACTCCAACTATGCGGTGGGCGGTGCCCCCTGCCTGCACCGCAACCCCGCCGAGGTCTGGACCACCGCACGCTCTAGTGCGATGCATTGAAATCTGTCCTTGTCTTCTGGACTGCGCAGGTGGGCTTCAACAACGTGGTGGTGCCCGACGCCAACAAGCACGGCATCCCCGTGGGTGAGCAGCGGCCGGCGGCGAGCACAGGGATCTGCAGCGCTCCATGCCTCGCCCTGGGGGCCTCCACAAGCCGCCGTTCGCTCGGGCTCTCACGCGACTGCCGGCTGCGCGCGCTCCCCCCGCCTGAACAGGCAACACGCCGGGCGTGCTGACCGAGACGACGGCGGAGCTGGCGGCGAGCCTGACGTTTGCGGCGGCGCGGCGGGTGGTAGAGGCCGACAAGTTCATGCGGGCGGGCAAGTACATCGGCTGGCTGCCCACGCTGTTTGTCGGAAACCTGCTGCAGGTGGGCAGCAGGCGACGGGCAGCGCAGCACGTGATTGTGTGAACTGACTGTGTGTGTGAAGGGCCGATGTGTGTGGGCCTGCGTTGCCTGCTCCTGGGACACGTTCAGGCCTGCTGCAAATCCGGTGGCCGGCAGGCCCTGCCTGGCCCCTCCCCTCGTTGGACCCCGATGCACGCGCGTGCGCCTGCCACCTCACGCGCCTCCGCGCCGCGGCCGCGCGCGCGCAGGGCAAGACGGTGGGCGTGATTGGCGCGGGGCGCATCGGCAGCGCCTACGCGCGCATGATGGTGGAGGGCCACAAGATGGACCTGCTCTACTATGATGCCTATCAGAACCGCGCGCTGGAGGAGTACATCAGGTAGGTGGGTGGTGGGGGGCAAGGAGGGAGGCAGCGGTGGACGTGTGGTCGTGTGTGCGGGCTGTCAGTGGAGCGCGGCGCTGCGAGCGTGGCGCACGCGCATCCTGGCGCTCGAGAGACTGCATACCTGGCAATGCAGGAGGAGCGCAACGAGGCAGAGGATGCGCAGCACTTGCGCGGCACGACCACGGTGCTGCGCCACCGCCTCACGCGCCTTCCCTCCTGCCCCCCCCCCCCCCCCCCCCCCCCCCCCCCCCCCCCCCCCCCCCCCCCACTCCCACCTCTTTCGCGAGCGCAGGGACTACGGCAACCTGCTCGAGGCGCGGGGCGAGCGGCCGGTGAGCGTGCGGCGGACCCAGACGGTGGAGGAGCTGCTGGCCGAGTCGGACGTGGTGTCGCTGCACTGCATTCTGGACGCCGCGACCACCCACCTCATCAACAAGGAGCGCCTGGAGGCCATGAAGCCCGATGCAGTGCTCATCAACGCGGCACGCGGCCCGGGTGAGCGGCCCGGCTTGCCGAGCGGCGCTCTCCCATGAGCAAGTGTCGCTGGCGGTGCGGGGGGAGCGCGGCCTGCTTGGAGGGAGGGGGCGCTGGCTGCTGCACTGCCGTGCGCAGAAGTTACAAATCGCGGCTGCGATTCCGTGTGCGTTTTCGCGTGCTGCCCTGCCCCCGCCTGGGCTCTCCCACTGCCGCTCATCTGTCCCGCTCCCCCGCCTCCCCTCGCACGGCAGTCGTGGACGAGAAGGCGCTGGTGGCCCACCTGAAGAGCCACCCCAACTTCCGCTGTGGGCTGGACGTGTTTGAGGACGAGCCGCTGATGGCCGAGGGCCTGGCCGACTGCAACAACGCGGTCGTCGTGCCCCACATCGCGAGCGCCACGCTCTGGACGCGCGCGGGCATGGTGAGGGCCGGGGGCCAGCGGCGGGGGCAGCGCGATGTGTGTCGCGCGCCGTCACGCAGGCGGGCGCATCGCGCGCTGCCGCGCTCGCTCCTCACCCCCTGCCCTCGCCCCCTCGCGCGCAGGCCACCCTGGCGGCGGCCAACGTGGCGGCGATCCTGCAGGGCTTCCCCGTGTGGAACAAGCCCGACGTGCTGCCCTTTGTGGACGGGCCATTTGAGCATATCCCCAAGGCCGCGCCCTCGATCGTGAACGCGAAGGAGCTGAGCCTGCCTGCCGTCGCATGAGCCGCGCCGCCGCGCGGCGCGGCCGCCGGCCCAGGCCTGAGCCCAGGCCTGCTCTCATCCTGTGCTTGCCCTCCCCTCCCCCGAGGCTGCTGCTCCCCCGTCGCGCATGTCGCTCGCTGGCTCATCCCCATTCCTTTCAGATCACTGTTTGCGCTGCCCTCACTCTGTTCTCAAGCACTGCCAATTTAACCTGCTCCTATGCCGATGGGATAAAAAAATTGGTATTTTGCTCATATGCCGATGGGAGTGTTGATGTTGTGTGGGATCTGCACTGAGGGATAGAGGCGCAGCGCAGCTTCTCCATCAGCTCAGCTCTCCTTTCCTTTCCAACCCCACCGCCGCTGAAACCTTCCTCCTGTGCTTCCTACAGCTCCACCCCACATGTGTGGGGTTTCCAGGCATGAGAGCCGACAACTCTCCTGCCGGGCCATCCAAGGGCTGCAGTTCCTGCAGCAAGCCGACCAGCGCAGTGCCACTCACAACGTACACAGGCGAGCTGGGTGCAGCGCTGGCTTCCTTTGGACTTGGCACCCTGCCCGCGCACGCGTCACTGACGGCGCAGCTGCCGCCGTCGTCGGCGCCCCTCCCCTCTGTTCAGTCCCAAATGACACCGTTCACCCTTTCGAGCCCTCGCGCACTCTGGAGGCGGCGGACGCCACCACCTGGCACCGTTACGCTGCTAGGCCCACCAGCCGCAGGTGGGTTGTGGAGCGCATCACATCCATCACTCCATCTCCACTAACCTCGAGCTTGCCGCCATGCGATGCAGGTCGGTGTTCGGGCTGCCGGTGCTGAGCCCTGTGTCGAGATGGGTTGCCGCCTGGGATGGCTGCATGGCCGTGGTCGACCTCACATACACAGGCACGTGCAAAGGGGAGGGTGTGGAGGGGAGGTGTTGGAGGCTAGTGGTTCTGAATCCTGCCTGGATCTCCACCCTCGTGCCCGGGTCTGAATCCTGCCTGGTCTCCACACTCGTGCGGGTGCATTGCCCATCTCCCCCTTGCTGACCATTGCCGCGCATCGCACGGATGCAGCCTTCCTGGTGGCGGTCTCTTTGGCGTTCTCGACCACCCATGCTATTGATTGGCTGGTGGGCTTTGACTTTGCTGGCAGTGAGTCTGTGGCAGGGTGCGGTTGTTTTTGCAGTGTCTGTTGCCGGATGCAGTCGTTGCAGCCTACCTGCAGCGCGCACACAAGCTCGTACAGGTCCCCGCCGGACTCCTGTGCTGCACCTCGCCCACCTGTCTGCACCCCACGCCGGGCCTGCAGCTGCCTTCTACGCCGCGGATGTCCTGGCCCAGCTGC
The DNA here is from genome assembly GCA_003063905.1 of Chlorella sp. A99. Lineage (NCBI taxonomy): Eukaryota > Viridiplantae > Chlorophyta > Trebouxiophyceae > Chlorellales > Chlorellaceae > Chlorella > Chlorella sp. A99. Next base: position 1,004,180 of record PCFQ01000018.1, read on the forward strand.
ACGTGGGCTACGTGCTCAAGGGCTGGGATGAGCAGCGGCAGGGTGGGTGGGCAGGGAGAGGGGCGCGCCTGGCAGCGGCTGCTAATCAGAAGCCATTGGTGCTTGGCTGGAGCAAGGGCGAGGAGAGGCTGGCGAGTGCGGCTGATTGTGCTGGCCGAGTGCTGAGGTGACGAGAGCCCGGGCGCGCTCCTGCTGCCTCTCGCAGTGGTGTGCGACGGCTCGCACGTGGCGAGGTACTACCTGCGGCACGGCACCGCCTGCTGGGACATGCCGGCAGTGCTTGCCATCATCCCACAGGCGGTGCTGCTGGGACGCGGCGGCGGCCCCACCGCTTGGAAGATTTGGTACCTGCTGCGCATGCTGCGGCTGCTGCGGACCGTGCGGCTGGTCAAGGTGGGGAGGGGAGCGGCCCAGCCGTCGGGCTGCCGGGCTGCCCAGATTCACTCGGCTGCTCGGTGCAAGCCTGGCTCGCTCTCCATTTGCCCTGGGTGCGCCTCTCTGGCCCCCTGCGCCGCGGCGGCGCCGCCCCGCGTCCCAGCTGCCCTGCTCCCCCACCTGGCCGTGCTCTGCCCGCCTCCCCGCTCGCGCCCCCAGGCCGTCTGGGGCGCCGCACTTTCGCTACACGACCACTTTGAAGTGTGGATGTTTTACCTGACCACTGCCTCCATCTACGCGCTGAGCGTCCTGTGGGTCCTGTTTGTCATCGTCAACACGATTGGCTGGTGAGCGGTGCGCTGCGCAGGGGTGGCTGGTGAGGGGCTGGCTGCGACCGGGCGCGGCGGAAGCGCGACCGAGGGCTGCAGGATCAGGCAGCGCGGTTTGTGGCCACATCGCTGCGGGCTTGTGTGCACCACCTACCCCGACGCCCGCAGCTTCCTGTGGTGGCTGGCAGAGGTGGAGGGCCTGGAGGACAGCTGGGTCAGCGGCCCATACATCACCCAGCCACAGCTGCACGACGGCCTCCTGTCAGACCAGGCTGACATCGTTAAATGGCTCTACAGCGTGTGAGAGGGCCGGCGCATGACCTCTGCTCCTGCGGCGCTCTGCCTGCACCGCTCTCCCCTTTGGGCAGGCGAGCTGACTTATGCCGTGTCTTTGCCTCTGCTACCCCCACAGGTACTTTGCGCTCAGCGGTGTGACGACCGCCGTGTAAGTCAGTGCGCCTGCATCAAGTCACTGGCTGCCACGTGCTTAGCCGGCTTGGTAAGGCGACTGCCCTCCCGATGGATGTGCTCTGCTGCACCCTCTGGCGCAGCTATGGCGATGCGATCCCAACAACGCCGGCAGAAATCGTGGTTTCAATGTGCATGGACTTTGCGTCGGTGAGGGGCTCCGGCTGCAACAGAATGCTGCCGCGAGATTGCCCGTGCAGTCGTTAGTGGCAGTCGTTAGTGGCTGCACCCTGGAGAGGGGTCTGCCTGGGCCCCGGCCGAGCCCCCTGCTCCCGCGCTCTTGCGTGTACAGGTTTTCTGGTGGGGCGCCGTGGTCACTCTCATCTTCCAGGTCATGCAGGTGCGTGCAGCGCATGCCTTGGCTCGAACCCTCGCCTGCTTTTCCACCGACCTTGCCGCCGCCGCCCTGCCGCCGCCTCGCCCCTCCATCCGCCATCCTGCTGTATGCGCTGCAGGTCGTCTCGCGCAAGGCACGCAAGGCCTCCGCCCTGCTGGACAAGATGAGCGGGGTGGAAGGGTTCATGCAGGTGTGGGGTGGACAACCCTCGAGAAAGCAGCACGGGTGTTGTGCAGGATAGCAGCAGGCTCTGTCAGGCTCTGTGACTAGCCCTAGCAAAGTCAGCGTGTGACAGCGGTGTGGGCTTTTTATGCGACGCAAGCAGCCGGCATGCGAGCGCTCTGTGTGGCGTCGCCCCCAATCTCGCAGGAGAGGCTGCTGCCCCCTGACCTTCAGCAAAAAGTCAGGAGATACCTCGCTCGGGTGTGGGGGCCGCTGCAAGGTGTGTGCTAGTCCTGCGCTGCGCTCTGGCATTGGCAAAGTCCGTGCGCCTCCCTTCCCCTGTCTGCTGACCTCTGTTCCCTCTGTGCCCGCTTCTTGCCAACATGCAGCCGGCGAGGACGCGGACGTGCTGAGCCTGCTGCCGGCGGCTCTCCATGGGGAGGTTGTTTGGCGGGCGGCAGGGTCCCTGCTCAGCAACGCACGACTGCTGCGCTGCCTGTCGACAGAGGTGGGCGCGGCAGCTGTTTCTGCTCCGTGTTGCCCAGCGCGTGTGCCCTCTGGCCACGCCCTGCAACTCCACGTTTCGCGAGCCCTCCGTGAGCTGCTCCTGACTTGAGCCCTGCAGTTGCCACAGGCGCTGCACTTCTTGGCAAGCCAGGCGGCTCTGCACAAGCTGCCCGCCGGGCACGACCTCTTCTGCGCCGGCAAGCCCTCTTCCGACATCTACCTGGTGCAGTGCGGGGAGCTGGCCATCCAGCGGGGCTGGAAGCAGTTGGCCGCCATCAGTGGGCCGGCGCTCGTCGGGCAAGTGGCACTGCTGCCGGCGCTGTGGCAGGCACGCGGCAATGCCAACACAGGAGCAGTGGGCGAGCAGTGGATGCACACAGGTGACTCCTGGGGACCAAGGGCCGGGTAGGAAGCCTGAATCGCCCAGAACACAAGTGCGGGCGCGACACTCATTCTGCCATTTCCCGCCGCTGTTGCTGCAGTGCGTGCGGTGAACAACTGTGTGCTGTGGAGGCTCAGCGCCGAGGATATTGCGATGGCGGTGGAGGATGAGCCAGCCGCGGCTGGGGCACTGTGCCAGGCATATGCACAGGTGGGTGGAGGGCAGGCAGAGGTGCATGGGAGGAACAGGGAGTGGCCTTCGGCGCCCGCCTGTTGCAACCGGAAGGTCCCTCACCAGCTGCCTTCCTTCCCCACATCGCAGTATCTGGACGAGCTGCCTCGCGCCGCAGGCGCTGGCAGCCTGCCCCCCAAGGCAGCGGCGATCCGGCGCGAGGTGGCGCAGCTGCTGTCAGAAGAGGTGCAGCCTGCTCAGCACGCCGCCGTGCCAGCGGGCCAGCCGAGCGAGGGAGATGCGCGTGCACAGACGCAGCAAAGGGAGGCAACGGCTTGGATGGTCGCCGCCGCAGCCACCTTCATGCAAGAGCGACTGGATGAGGCGGGGGACGGCGCAGGGCCGGCGGCGCGGCAGGGCGGCCTGGCAGAGAGCGAGGTGCACACATGGGACTCGGCCAGGGGGGCTGCGCACGGCAGCGCCAGCGAGGATGGCGAGGTGTAGGGGGCGGGCTTGCATCTGCGTGCTTTTTCCTCGAGCTGGACCTGCATTTACACTGCAGAGCAGCGACTGTGCAACCAAGTTGAGGCGGGCCGTCCAGCACCACCGCGCCGGCCCGGTGCCTGGCCGCGCTCAGCCCACGCGTGTCTTGCCGTCCTGGGTGCACAGCACACCATACTTGTCAGGCCTCCTGTCTCGGAAGAGGGCCCAGCTGTGCAGGAGGGTGAAACAGGCCAGCATGGGCGTCAGCGCTGCTGCCCCCCTGTACATGCGACCACATGTGCACAAGGACAGCCCCCACGCCACTTCGTGCAATCCCACGAGGACGATCTCTCCACGGTGCCACGCACTCACGCGTTGCGCTGCTGCTGCAGGACATCCAGGTCGAACGTGGCTGTGACGATGCCCTCCTCCTTTTCAGGGTGTGGGTCAAAGTGCCCGGCGGACAGGTGCTCCTTGCGGCCGCCCACCTGCAAGTGGCAAGAATCGTGGAACAACAAACAAGCGCCGCTGCAGCGCTCGGCTGCTGGGTGCAGACGCTGGCCTGCCGGGCAGGGAGTGGGATGCTGCTGGGTGCAGACGCTGGCCTGCCGGACAGGGAGTGGGATGCCCCCTGGCGTGCGCAGCTGCACCAGCTGGCCCAACGTTCCCACACACCTGCGCCACGACCTCGCCCTCAGGGCCCGCAATAAAGCTGCCACCCTGCAGTGGAGAGTGCAGGATGTGAGGCCGCACTGCGCCGCATGCCTGCATGCCCTGCCCCATCCGCCCGCTGGCGCCCCAGCACCACCGCTTGCATGGAAGGTCATGGGGGTTGCCGTTGCCTTCTCCTGGCCCACACGGTTCGACGCCACCAGTGGCACCTGGGAGAGCAGGACTCAGGTGTGCCAGCCGGATTGAGTGCAGGCCTGTGCCCCGCTCGCAATTAATAGGCTGCCCGCTTTGCTCACCATGTTGGCGGCTGCATGGCCCTGCTGCACGTGGACCCTGCATGGGCATGACAACGCAAAGTGTCGACCATGCCGTGCGCCCCTGCGTCAGATTGGCAAACCCCGCGCCTCTGGAGCGACCGCCGGTGCCGTGCAGCTCGCCAGTGCGGGTAGGAGTTGTGGTCGGGCTGGGAAGGCTCTGATCCGATGGCACTTGGGTAGGTCAGGATCTGATATGGCAGAGGGTGGTGCCAGCCGGCAAGGCATGCACGGCCCTAATCAGAGCGAGCATGCAGGCGATGCTTCCAGAGGTGGGCCTGCCCGGCGTGCATTGCTGAGCTGCAACGCTCGTGCATCTCTGCGGCGACGCTCGGCGGCGCGCACCTCTGCGCCCTGCAGCACGCAGGCCCTGGCCGCCTCGGGGAACCACTGCGCAGGCAGAGCCACGCCATTGCGATCATCGGTGGCTGACCTGTCGCCGCTCCCTCTGTGCAGGTGTGCCACTGTGGCATGCTTCGGCAGGTGGCAGCGCACACCTGGTCCCAGCACACCATTGCCCCTATCTTGCCAAACTTGGTCTGTACAGGGGCACATGTGGGGCAGGAGGAAGGGCGAGTGCGAGCTGTCATATAGGACGGAGTGCGGCACATGGTTCCTGCAGGCGGCTGCCCCTTGCTGCCCCGGTTGATCGCCTGCACGACGCCAAAGCCCTTGTGCGAAGGGGAGAAGTAGTACTTTTCCAAGTACCTTTGAATGGGGGGAGGGGGGGTCAACATGTGTGCCCAGCACCGGGCGCATGGCACAGCAGCTTGACCCACGCGGGCCCCCCCCCCCCCCCCCCCCCCCCCCCCCGCANCCCCCCACATTCCAACCCTCTGCACAGCCTGTGGATAGCTCTGGCGCTCACCCCGGATTGTCTGGAATGTGGTGTTTGCGATAATGGCCCACCCACTGGCCATCAGCATCTGCGATCGCCAGCGAGTTGTAGAAGGCCTGGTTGCAGCACTCGAAGTAGCTCACTGCAAGCCAGTGGCACCGAGTGCAATGAGGCTGCGCATGGCAAGTGGCAAGCGCTGGCTCTGGCTGCATGCGCACGCCGCGCGGCGTGGCGGACGTGCGGCCCGGCAGGAGCCACGCTCACGCGGTAGCACGATGTCCAGCTCTGCTGCCAGCTTTTGAAAGCGGGGCAGGAAGGGGTGGCCATCCAGCGGGTGCGCCTACGAGAGCAGGAAGGGGCATTGAGCGGTGAGCCGCCTGTGGCCAACTGCCAGCGGGCAGGGAGGCAGGCGCGTGCTGGAGTGTGCGGGAGGCAGGCACAGCCGACCCAGGTGGCCTTCAGGCACACCAGGCGGAAGTGCTCGGGGTTCTCCTCCGCCGGGAAATAGTAGCAAGCAAATTGCTCCTGCAGAGCGCAGGGTCTCGCAGGAGGGCGAGGTCAGACCGACTGGCAACGACGCACCGTCGCAGGTTGCGTGCCCTGCTTTGCGCAGCACATGTGCTGTGCGGTGGTTGGCGCATCTGTACAGATGCGCCAACCACCGCCAACCACCTGCAGCACGCAGATGTTGGCGCCCGCTGCGGCGGCCTCCCTGACAAGCTCCTCTGCCCGGTTCTGTAGGGGGTGGCAAACAAGGCACAGGCGACATGCGTCGCTTGGGTGGGGCGAGGTCGCCGGAGGGCGTGTGCGGGGTGGGCATCGGCAGCCGCACGCACGCCCTGCCTCCCCCTCGTCCCTTGTCCCTCACCAGGTTTGCATCCAGGTCCCCGCTGCAGTGAAAACAGGTCGCGGCGACCGTGACTGTCGGCATGACACTACCCAGGCACTTGTGTGGGGTGGGTGGGGGGTGGATGGGGTGAGGAGATTTAGTAAAAGAGGGGGAGGGGGTAGTGTCACGGTCACAAAGCAGCTTGCATGGGTTTACAGTGGAAGCTGAAGAAGCTGGGCCTCCTGCCTCCAAACCCTAACCCCGAGCGTAACGCCTCACGTTCAGCTTGGCGAGCCAGCTCCTAGCAGCTCGTTCAGGATGCACGACAACGCGCCCGAGGTGCAGCTGCACATGCCGGCAGAAGCCGCGGCGCACAAGGTCTGCTGGCTGGGCTGGCCGCGGGTGAGCTGGCAATGGTGGGGGACTGCCAGTGGTGGCAAGGGTGGGAGGGCCAGCGCAGCGAGAGCAGCCGTCAGTCGCCTGCCCGCCCGCCCGCCTGGGCGCCCGCCTGCCCGCCCCGCCCGCCCGCCTGCGCACAGAGGCCTAGGCCCAGCCCCCAAAACAACCGTGCCCCCCCAATCACTACAGAGGCCAGACAAACAGCAGTTGTCAGCCAGCAAGGCATACGCAGCAGTGGCAAAAGCCATCGGAAGCTTTGAGCCAGTGGTGGTCTGCGTCAGCAGCGATGCAGTGGGTAGCTCATAAAAAAGGGCACTGGCACACTAGTGGGGCACTGGGTGGCCGCCATCAGCAGACCGAGCCTCACTCTGCACGCGCCCGCCCAGACACTCGCTGTGCTGCCTGCAGGTGGATGCAGCACGCCGCATGCTGCCAGAGGGCAACATTCGAGTGGAGGTGCTGCCAGTCAGCAACTCGTGGGTGCGGGACACCGGGCCCACGGTGAGATGAGCGCGGCATTGCGGCTTGCGATGATCACTCCCGCCGCCAAGCTGGTGCACTGAGGCGCAGCCTGGCGGCTTGCCTGGGGGCGCCACTCCCACCAATACGCCACCGGCCCCCTCACTTCACACCAGTTTGTGGTGTGCAAGGCGCCGAAGGCAGGCAGCTCGCCGCAGTGTCGTGGCTGTTTGATGAGTGGGGCACGAAAGAGGAGGCTGGATATCAGGCTGCTTCTGCCATTGCAGAGGTTGGTGTGGGGGTGTGCCTGCCTCCCGTGCTGAGTCTGTCCGGCGGCACTTCTGCTCAACTCGGCGCCTGCACCAACCCGCTGTGCTGCGCCACCGGCGGTGCAGGCAGCAGGGGCAGAGGAGCGTCACTGCCACATGGTCGTGGAGGGCGGCGCAATTGCGGTGGATGGCGAGGGGTGAGGGGCGCGCGCCTGAAATGCAGCTCCGTTGCTGCAGAATAGCTTCACATGTGCATCCCAGCCCACGTGTTGCCTCCTGCCCATGTGATGCCCCCCTCCGCCTGCACCCAGCTGGCGTAGTTAACCCACGCTCAAGGGCGCATTCTTTCTTTCTTTCTATCTGATGCCCCCCTCCCCCCTGGGGGACCGCGCAGGACGCTGATCACCACCGAGGAGCGCTTCTTTCGCCACCACCGCAAGCCGGATGCCACCAAGCAGGGGCTGCAGGATGTGTGGCGCAGGATGCTGGGAGTGCAGGCAGGCGGATGGAATCGCTGGATCTGGCCGCCTCATGGCGAGTCCTAGGAGGCCTCCCATTTCCATGCTCCCTGCTCCCTGCCCCAGCATCGCCCTTCTCTGCCTCGCGCGCCCTTGCGCAGAAGGTTATCTGGCTGCCAGACGGCCTCTTCTCAGACACGGATACGGGCGGCCACGTCGACGACGTCGCCTGCTTTGTGGCGCTCGGGGTCGTGCTGCTGGCCTGGACGGACGACGAGTCTGATCCACAGGCGAGGGGGGCGCACGCCGACCACAGCCGCCTGTGGCCGTGGCGCGCCGGCTGGAGCGCCTGCCGCCAGCAGTGCAGCTCCACACGAAGCCCTCACCCCGCTTCATCATGCCCCCGCGCGGAGCAGCACAAGCGCTCTGCCGCAGCGCTGGAGGTGCTGGAGCGCGAGGTGGATGCCAAGGGGCAGCGCCTGCGAGTGGTGAAGCTGCCGCTGCCGCCGCTCCTGTCGATGACAGACGAAGAGGCGGGCGGCGTGCAGGCGCACGCCGCTGCCTTCTGCCTGCCCGCTGCCCTTAGGCAGCGGCGCCGGCCCTGCTGCGCGAATTTTGGGAGTTTTTTCTTTCTCATCCGGGTTTAGGGTTTGGGGTTTGGGTTTAAACCCCTAACCCGGTGACTTGGTTCAGTGTTGGGCCCCTTGCAGGAGGCGTACGGCGGCGGCAAGATGAGCGCCGGCGACCGCATTCCCGCCTCATACATCAATCTATACATTGCAAACGGTGGCGTGGTGGTGCCTGCATTTGGCGAGGACGAGGCAGACGAGCGGTAAGGGCTGGCGGGGGCTGGCATACCTGCGCATGGCTCCAGCGCGAAGCGCAGGCTCTGGCACAGCAGCGCGCAAACCCGCCACCCTGCCATCTCGCGCGTGCAGGGCCAGGGCCATCGTGGAGCGAGAGTTTCCGGGGTAGCGGGGTGGTGTCGGTGCAGGCGCGGAGCATCGTGGTGGGGGGCGGCTGCATCCACTGCACCACCTAGCAGCAGCCGCAGGTGTAGCCTCGCGCCGCAGGCGCTGGCAGCCTGCCCCCCAAGGCAGCGGCGATCCGGTGTGCGGTGGCGCAGCTGCTGTCAGAAGAGGTGCAGCCTGCTCAGCACGCCGCCGTGCCAGCGGGCCAGCCGAGCGAGGGAGATGCGCGTGCACAGACGCAGCAAAGGGAGGCAACGGCTTGGATGGTCGCCGCCGCAGCCACCTTCATGCAAGAGCGACTGGATGAGGCAGGGGACGGCGCAGGGCCGGCGGCGCAGCAGGGCAGGCTGGCGGAGAGCGAGGTGCACACATGGGACTCGGCCAGGGGGGCTGCGCACGGCAGCGCCAGCGAGGATGGCGAGGTGTAGGGGGCGGGTTTGCATCTGCATGCTTTTTCCTCGAGATGCAGCTGGACCTGCATTTACACTGCAGAGCAGCAACTGTGCAACCAAGTTGAGGCGTGCCGTCCAGCACCAGACCGCGCCAGCCCGGTGCCTGGCCGCGCTCAGCAGCCGGCTAGGCATGCATGGCCCTGATCAGAGCGAGCATGCAGGGGATGCTTCCAGAGGTGGGCCTGCCCGGCGTGCATTGCTGAGCTGCAACGCTCGTTCACATCTGCGGCAACGCTCGGCGGCGCGCACCTCTGTGCCATGCAGCACGCAGGCCCTGGCCGCCTCGGGGAACCACTGCGCAGGCAGAGCCACGCCGTTGCGATCATCGGTGGCTGACCTGTCGCCGCTCCCTCTGTGCACAGGGTGGCCATCATGGGGTAGCTGGATCACCCGTAGCCTACAAAGATGGACGGGTACTGGCCAGGTACCTTCTGGCACCGTGGAAGTTGGTGCAGCCTCGGTGCCGGTGAGCGGCCGGTCTGCTGGGCACCCATGGGAAGTGTGCCAGCCAGTACTGCATGGCAGCGTTGAAAGTTTGTACCGTGCGGCATGGGTGCAGGGGAGGTGCAGACTGGCATGTGCATTCGCCCTGTACATTATGGTGCTGTAATAATGGGTGCCAGGCCTGTACCCATGGCGGGTGGCAGGGGTTGGGTACCCATGGGGAGGCAGTGCCGGCACAGCACCAACCGCCTGCACGCTCGCGGTTCTGCCCCTCCCGCCCCCTCCACTCCCACCGCAGCGCCTCCAGGGCCCTTCTGCCCGCTCCCGTGCGCTGCAGCGCATAGATGGGCACCGGAACGAATGCCATCTGCCGCCAGGCTGGCGGCGCCCCTCCCTGTGCCGCACACTGCTGGATGCACAACACGCAACAAAAACGCACCAGGAGGGGGGATCCTCAGCCCAACTTGCGCGCTGTGATGCACCTCCAACGGCGGCTCAGTCGCGCCGGGCGGGCGGGCGCCGGCCAGGCGGGCGAACCCCTGGGTGGGCCACGTTTCTCCGCACGGCACCTCCAGCACCTTCTCGCGCGACAGAAGGCAGCATCGCACCGCGTAGAAACGCGCGTTGGTCCGATCGCACGAGTCCCACGCTGAATCTCGAATGAGGCTTCCGCACGGCGTTAGGGGACACTGCATGGCCGAGTGAGCTCTCGGAGAAGCTCCGGGCAGGAGATACGCTCGCTTCTGCTTGCACGTAGCTATGTCACGTAGATACGTGAGCTCCATGGAGGGCGGAATCGGCCTTTGTAGGGGCCGGAAAGGAATGCGAAAGCGAGCAAGACTGAATTGGCGCCCGCCCGCCCGCCCGCCCGCCCGCCCGCCCGCCCGCCCGCCCGCCCGCCCGCCGGCCCCCGCCCGAGGCGTGCCTATGGCCTGCAGCCCTCTCCCCCCGTGCACCCCTGCACATTCCAGACAGCAATCAATTACTGACAAGAAGAGTGACAACCAGCAGCAGAGCAAAACAGGAGGGTTTTCAGCAAAGAATCATTGCAAAGAATGCCGGTAAGGCACGCCGCCGTCGCATGCTTCGGCAGGTGGCAGCGCACACTTGGTCCCAGCACACCATTGCCCCTATCTCGCCAAACTATGTCTGTGGGGCAGGAGCAAGGGCGAGCATCCATTGCATCACCCAGCAGCAGCCACAGATGTAGCCCTGTTGTGGGCTCTTCCCTGGACAGGATTCCAGAATCCTCGTTCTTGCAGCTTTGGGGGAAACTTGCAACTAGGCCTGTGAAAAGCATGCAACTCCAGCAAACAGGCGTATGCCCTCACGCAGGCAGCATGCGCATTGCCAGCGCCTTGGCAGAGCTGGCGCCGCCGCCGCCAAAGCAGGCGGCCAGCCACGAGGGCCAGTGCAGTCTGCTCACTTCGTCCTGCCGCGAGGTGGGGGTCCTGCCGCCCGTTGTGCACGTCGTCGTGCGCTCAATGCTCAGGCGCGCCAGGCCGTCTCCAGAGCGCTGCACCGCGACGCTGCAGGCGTCGTCGTCGACGCGCCTCCGTGCTGGGACTAGCGCTGCCCCGATCTTGTCCAGCCCCACGCGCTGCTGGCTGCGCTGGTCAAAGAGCAGGGGCCCCGACACCTCCAGGCAGCGGGCCGGGCTGTCCAGGAACAGGCGCATCAGACACGTGGCGACGCGCGAGGCGGCGCCAGGCGCCAGCGGGTGCACGGCGGCGCGCCCGGCGCCCGCCTCGCGCGGCCAGTTGCACTCTGTCCACACCAGTCCGGCCGTGGCGCTCAGGCTGACGCGGTCTGCCGCCTGGAGCAGCCTGCTGAGGGACACATCCAGGACCTGGAAGAAAGAAAGAAAGACAGGGCAGGGTGGAAAGGGGCCAAGGACGGACCGCAAGTGGTGGTTGTGGGCTCGAGCATCGCGCGTCTCATTCCCTGCCCTCTGCCACCTGGTCCGACAGCAACAGGCTCTCCAGGCGCCGCGGCAGCGGCAGCCTCAGGGGGTGCCAGTTGAGCACCAGCGCCACGTGGCGCACGCGGGCAGGCAGGCAGGCCAGGCTGACGGGCTCCTCATCGCAGCCGCAGCCTGGCGACCGCATGCGCACGGCGACGCCGAGCGTGTGCAGCGAAGGCAGGCGGTGCGCCAGCTCCACTGCTTGAGGAGAAGGCGGGATTGGGGGTATTGACAACAGGCAGGCTCGAGGGCAATTGTCGCGCATCCGCGCATTTGCGCGTGTCGGCTGGCCGCCTGGCACGGGGGATCAACCCCGCCCCCAACCACGTTTGCGAGGCTGGCTGCCACCCTGGTCTGAGACCACCTCGACACTTGCCTGCGCTGGCAAACGGGATGCGCGCAGAAGAGGTGCGGAGGTCCAGTACCAGCAGCCGGGAGAACACAGCGCTGCCGGGCTGAGCAGCGTGGGCCTGCAGCCACGCCGCCACCTCGAGCCCCTGCGTGTCCAAGCCGGCGCCCGCCGCTGGGCCGACGCGCAGCTCCAGGAGCTGCCGGCCGGACAGCCATGCGAGCGCCTGCTGCAGCGCTGCCAGGCGGCCACCCGCGGTCCGGACGCACCGGAGCTCCTGCGCAGACAGGTCGACCCGCAGCGGCGCGGCCCGCGCCTCGCGCCGCAGGGCACGGCAGCGCAGGGAGACCTCGCACAGAGTTCTAACAACAGTCGAATATGGCGTTGGAGGCGGCGCTGCAAGGCGGTCGAGGCGCTCTAGGGCCACCTGCGGGGCGGGCGGGGCGGGTGAGCCGAGGGAGCCGGCTGACGGGCGCAGACGCGAGGGGGCGGCGAACTGACGGCGAATGAGCTAATGCGCGCCCTCAGATGAGCTGGCAGCTGGGCAACCAGCTCCAGGGCGGCCCGCTGCTCCTCGTTCAAAGGTCCATACTGCTGATCCATGGAGAAAACACTCTGTGAGTGAGACTGATAAGTGGAGCGGTTTATCGTAGAGGCCGCCGCTGGCGCTTTCTTTGGTCGGCGACGGCGCAGGCGAGACTGGCGACTGGGCGCAAGCGCATGGCCTGCTCGCACGCAGCACCATCGCGGCACCCGGAGGCCAACCAGCAGAGCTACTATCTTTGTTCTAGCTGCCCAAGCCCGAGCTGCGTCCCTGCCCGCAGCCGCTTCCCGCCCACCATCAAACCACACCGCGTCAAAAGTTCCGCCATTTCAGACCCTCGGCTCGTCATTCCACTTCAGCGTGAACGACTACAGGCGGCAAATCGCGGCCAGGCGCGATGGCCAAAGTTGGCTTCGCCAGCTTGGCGATCGTGCTGCTGGCGGGCGTCGCAGGCTGCCGTGCGAGCCTGGAGCTGCGCCTAGAGCCGGACGCCGCACTGAGAGAGGGCGTGCAGGTCGGCGGCGTCCGCCCGCCCGAAAGGCAGTACCGCCGACCGTGTTGGGCTTCGAGCGCTCACGCCCACGCCACCCTTGCTGCTCAGGTTGAGAGCCTGGTGGCGAACCTCCAGCCCCATGGTGCGCGTCTCGACAACCTCGGGTGCGTGCGCCACCCCTGCCAGTGCCCGCGACCTTTTCGTTCTCCTGACCAGCCAGCGGTCCCGCTCATCTCCTTGCCCCGCCTGCGTGCGCCCCAGCAGGCTCTCCGGCACGGTGGCAGCTGTGCGCTTTCTCCCTGGCTGCTTGGATGCAGCACAGGCCGCTGAGCCCTCGCAGTCACAGGCGGTGGCGCTCGATTTCCACCAGACTTGGGACCTGGGCTTGCAGAGCTTCTCGATCGAGGCACAGTGGGCGCCCCAGGAGCTGCCCTGGGCCGACATCCAGCAGGTGCGCGGCAGCGCAGTGCCGGCCGCTGGCTCGACAGGCTGCCAGGCTGCATGCAGCGCTGCACGCGCGTTCTGCCACTGCTGGTACAAACCGCATGGCCGCTGCCCTGTGGGTACCCACAGGTGGCAGTCTATTGCCAGAGCTGCACCGGCACAGCAGGCAAGGCCGGTGCTCGCAGTGTGCACCTCTAGCGCTTCGCGTGCTTGCCCCACCCGCCCACCCGCACTTCCATGCTCGCGCGCCAGCAGGCCACGCCTTCAGCGGCATCCTGGCCTCGGCGGCCACTGGCCAGAGCAGATCTCTTGCAAGAGGCGGCGCCCTGGTCTTTGTGCTCCGGGGGGCGGCCCTGGCCCGCCGGCAGCAGCAGCAGCAGCAGCAGCAGCAGCAGCTTGGCAGTGCGGCGCAGGCCTCCAGCCGGCGGCTGGCGCAGGCCAGCGGCGGCTGCTCCCTCACAGTGGCTGGCCAGACGTCATCCTATCAGGGCTGCACCGCGGTGAAGGCCGGCACCAGCGTGACTGACCCTGCGGGGGTGTACCAGGTGTGGTGGACCATCGAGCCCGCCGCCTCTGGCGGGGGGTCTACATGGAAGGGCGGCATCAAGGTGGACACCAACAAGCTGGGCAACCAGTGGGCAGGGTGAGTTGGGCGAGGCAAGGGCGCTGCCCTGCCTCGCGCGCTGAGCGGCTCTGCCCGGCCTGTCGGCGGGATGCCGGAAACAGGCGCCCTGCGAGAGCACTGCGAGCGCGCCGCAGCAAGCAGGTCGCAAAAGCGGAGGGGTGCAGTGGCTCTCAGGGCCCCTCGTCATTGCTCACACCAGCACACTGCCGGCACCGCTCCGGAGCGGGATCCCCACCTACGTCCTGCCCTCCCCCGAACCGCTCTCGCCTCTCTCTTCCGCCCATCCCTGCAGCTTTGGCTTCCCCAAGGAGCCGGCTACCATGATCGGCACCAAGGCGGTGATCGCCCAAGCGTGCGCCGACTGCCCCAGCGGCGCGACCCTGGGCGGCTATGTGCTCAAGAGCTACGACGTCGCCGACCAGGTCAACGGCTCCTTCCCCATCCGAGGTGCATGCTCTGCGTGGAAAGGCAGGGCTGCTGCAGGTGGCGCTGCCTGGTAGACCACTGCCCGCTGCAGTTGGACATGCAGGAGGCGGCGCTGCCGGCAGGCTGCTGCCGGCCGCTTTTGGCCAGGCCGCGCGCCGCTCTCCTTGCTCGGCCTCGACGGTGCGGGAGCTCGCGCCGGGCCTGTATACACTGCGTACGTACGCCGCATGCGCTGCTGTTCCCTCGTCGCCGCCCTGCCGCAGACGCATCTGCTGCACTCACCTCTGACGGCTTCCTGGTTGCGCGCTTCACGGCCGACCTGGACCAGAGCCCATCTACGCTTTCTTCCAATTCCGCGTTCGACATCAATTATGCCGTCGGCCTGCTGGCGGCAGACGGCAAGACGCGAAAGGCACACACAATTGGCGGTCCCTTCCCGTATGGAGGCACCACGCTGGACCTGGCGGGCGGCATCAGCGGCGTGGCCCCCTCGCCCGAGGGCGCGAGCGCCGCGGCAGCGCCGGCGCCTGCTGCAGCGGCCAGCACTTCGCCCGCGGCCCCTGCCGCCCCACAGACCGAGGGGGCCAACACCGCTGGCGCCGGCGCCGCCGGCATCTCCAGCTCCGGCGACGCCAGCGCCGGCTGCCAGCTGACGGTGGGCGGCAAGCAGCAGACCTTCTCCGCCTGCACCACCATCACCGAGGTGGGCGGCAGCCTGTCGGTGATGTGGAGCGCGGCGCCGCTGAAGGACAGCCCCAGCCGCAGCCTGCTGAGCGTGGGCATGAGCGCCGCGACCGACGGCTGGGTGGCAGTGGGCTTCCCCCAAACGCCGGCCACGATGATTGGCAGCACGGCCCTCATCCTCAAGGCCGCCAGCTCCCTCCTCTCGGGTGGGCCCCCGACCAGCCGCGCGCACCGCGCGCGCGGCTGTCGCCAGCTGCCAGCGGGGCGACAAGAGCGAGGGCTCCGCTTGAGCTGCGTGCTGGTGCCTCGCAGCGCCCACACACCCTCTCCCCCTCGCCGTGCTTGGCTCCCTCACAATGCCCCGTCCGGCTCCCTCCTGTGCAGGCGCTGACATCAACCAACACTTCCTCCCAGACAAGACCACCAACCACCCCCCCGGCCACCTGCCAGTCACCAACCTGCAGGCCTCGGCAACCGGGGGCTCCGGCAGCGGCCGCCGCCTGGTCCAGGGGCCCAAGCAGCTGACGGGCACGTTCCAGGTGCGAGGCCCCGCTCGCGGCCCCTGCGCTTGCCCCTGCTTGGCTGGCCCGTCAGCACCGCGCCGGCCT
Organism: Chlorella sp. A99; assembly: GCA_003063905.1. Lineage (NCBI taxonomy): Eukaryota > Viridiplantae > Chlorophyta > Trebouxiophyceae > Chlorellales > Chlorellaceae > Chlorella > Chlorella sp. A99. Next base: position 1,019,635 of record PCFQ01000018.1, read on the forward strand.
ATGGTTAGAGAAGCTGGCTGGCCACTGTGCGTTCGTGTTTCCCGACGCTGCCCCTGTTGCGCGCCGTCCACTGCCTGGGCTGTTTTCCACAGATTGAGCTGGACACTGCGGCCGTCAACTTGCCCTCCTTTCCGCTCATTTTTGCGGGCGGCAGGCTGGCGTCGGACGGCACGCCGCTGCAGCACGGCGCGTACGCCGCCACCTCAGTCGACCTGGCCAGTGGCGCGGCGTCTGCGGCCAGCACCCACAATGCGACGGTCGACAACCTCCGAAAGGTGCACGGCTGATCACACTGATCACACTGGATCGCGGTCGCGATCATGACTGTTGGCTGTTGTGTTGATCTCAGGGCCGATCTCGTATTGGACGCTGGCGTTCTCATCGCTTTCCTTCTGTCCTTGAATTCAGCCTTTCAGAGCTCCTCAGTTCCTTCATTAGCGCCAATTCAGCGCCAAGCAGAAGAAGGCCGGCTCATCGCTCCTCCTTCTTGGCATTGAAACCACGCTACCAATACCTGAAAATAAAAGGAAGAGCGATGAGCCGAGCCGGTCATTAGCCAGGTGGTGGTTTGTGGGGTCAGGGCGTTGTGGTAGGGGGGGAGAGGCGTGCGCACGCGCGCGACCCTCGGCTGCCGTGGATTCCTGCGCTCGACTCACACCGCCTCGTGCGCCCACGCCCCTCGCGCCCGCAGGCCCATGCCTGGCTCATGGCCTTTGCATTTGGGCTGTTCTTCCCGCTGGGTGTGCTCACCGCCCGCGGCTTCAAGGACCGTGGCCCCTTCTGGTTTACCATCCACCGCGGCGTGCAGGCAAAAGGGGGCACGCTGCTCCGCTCTGGGCCCTGCGCCTCGCCATGCACGCGCTTTCCTTGCGCCTCGCTGCACACGCCGTGCCGCCTGCTGTCGATGCATGGCGCGATCGCATCTCCCCCGCCCTGTCGCCTCCCCCTTGCCCCAGGTGCTGGCGGCGGCCTGCTCCCTCTCTGCCTTTACCATGATCTTTGTGGCAGTCAACAAGGCGGGCAGCTTCTCCTCGCCAAACACCCCCACCCACCGCAAGTGCGCGCGCGCGGGCGGCGCGGGCACGGGTCGCCCGCTGGCAGGGCAGCCCTGCCCGGATCGCGGGCAGCGCGACGGGCGTCTGGGTCCTGCCAACTGGCGGGGCCCTGGCGCAGCGAGGACGCCTGGGGGACGATGGGCCTGGCTAGACCTTGTGACCGACCCGCCAGCTGCTGCGCGTCTCTCTCATGCCGAGCTCTGCCCCCCCACCCCCCCCCCCCCCCCCCCCCCCCCCCCCACTCNCCCCCCCCCCCCGTCCCACGCCCCACCCTCACCCTCACCCCAATCATCCAAATTCCAATCAGGGGCCTCACCAAGGTCCAACTCATCATCTCCAACTCCGACTGGGCGGTGGCCGTCGTCTCCGTGGTCTTTGGCCTCATCGTGCTGACGGGTGCGCCGCACGTGGTGGCAGAATGTGGCCACATTCCGCCACCACGCCCCCCTCCCCAGGGGGGGTGAGGGTGGGGGACACGAGGCCGCCGCGCCCACGCGGCCGAAACCTGCCGCGCCGCTGGCAATGCCGTGTGGCAAAACGCACCAGCGCTGCTCATGTCGCCCTGCTCTGCCGTACCCGCGCCCTTGTGACGGAATCCGCACCCCGGCCCCGCCTCGCCACCCACCCTCCCCCCGCACCTCCCCCCATCCAGGCGTGGCCAAGGACCTGCTGGACTATGCACGCCTTACCCCCGCTGCCCGCAGCAGCGCCGTCCCCTTTGTCCGCCACACGTACCCCACGCCGCCCCAGGCGCACGCGGCGCGCAAGGACAGCGAGCAGGAGTCGGGCGGGAGCTCGCAGGGCGGCGGGTCCAGCTCCAAGGCCCAGGACTGAGGGCGGTGCTGCTCTCGGGCCCGCCGACGCTACCCTGCGCAGGCGTGCGTATGACAGTCGTGCTGAAAAGGGAACGTGTCGGCCACCCGTTTCGTAACACTTCAGGAGTCCCGTGCCCGCTTGTGGCCTCTCCTCGCCCTTCTTTTCCCCACACTTGGTTCTTTTCCCCCCAAGCACTCAGCAGCCTGCCCCGTTCAGCGCCCGCATCTGCACATCTGCCTGCAGGACTGTTGTACTCTCAATATTCGGAGGGTGTGCAAAGTGCCGAAAGGTGAGCGCCAGCAGAAACAGAGGAGAGCGGGGACAGGAGAGCAAATGTGCATGCCACGCGCTGTGAGCGCAGCCGCGCTGGGGAGCAGCCGAGTCGGTGGCCGACCTCAGCCCAAGGGCAGCCGCGCTATGGGGAGCGTGCCGGCGTGGCCGGGCTGCTGGCCGGGCTGCTGCTCCAGGTCGGGCGTCGAGGGCGCCACAAGCACGTGGCCCCTGTCTGTTTCAAGGTCCACGTACTCGAGCCCGGGGACCAGAGCCTTCAGTTCCATCTGCAGCACGCGTGATTCGATCGTCGAAGCGTGGGAGCAGCAGAGGAGCGGCGCAGGTGGGCGGCGCGGGCCACACGCATCGCAGTCTTGCCGCGGTGCCCCTGGCCCCACGCTGCCAGAAACTCGCCCTCCGCTCCCGCCCACCTCGATCCGGTCAATCTCCTCCCCCACGGTGCGAATCACCCCTGCGCGGGGCACCCGGGTCCGAGACGGGCAGCGCAGGCAGCTCAGAGGAGACTCTAGTCTCTCGCAACAGCACAGCAGCAGCAGCAGCAGCAGCAGCAGCCCGTGCCCTGTCCAGCACAGCCACTCGCCAGCCGCCTTACCCCTGCCAAAGTCACGCATCGCATAGTCCATGGCGTCCTGCATCACCTGAACAGCAGCACGGCAGTGCGGCAAGCGCGGGCACGCTCAGCCGCCGGCGCGCGGTTGGTCGCGCGCCGCGACCGCAAGGACCGGCCGTGGGCCGCCCGCAGGCCGCCAGCTCGCGCTCCGCCGCCTGCTGTCGGCTGCATTCGGCGGCGATCGCGCGCCGCTCCAGCCCGCCCCGCGTGGCGCACCGCCTGGTCGATGTCGATGCGGCAGGCGGCGCTGCGCAGCTGCGCGTACACGGAATCGCGGCCCAGCCCCTCCAGGTACTTGTCCACCACGCAGTCGCCGCTCCATTGGATCTCGGCCTTGTACCTGCGGCGGTTCCGTCCGCGTGGGGGAGGGGGCGTGGGGGAGGTGAGGTGAGGAGGAGGGGAGGGGAGGGGAGGGACGAGGGGGGCGCGCGCCGCGCGTACGCGGGGGAGGGGGAAGGGGGGCGTGGGGGAGGGGAGGGGGAGAGGAGGGACGAGGGGGGCGCGCAGGGACCAGGCATCCCCCTTCCCTTCCCCCGCCTGGCCCAGTCTGACCTGAAGATGCCGTCGCCGATCTCCTCGCTCTTGGGGTCGATCACCTGAGGCCAAGGGCAGGATCTTGCAGGAGGCGTCGCCCCTGGACGAGGAGCCACAGCAGGCGCACGCCTGTGCGGTGCTGCCACCGACGCTGCCACCGACGCTGTCCCCGCACCCCCCTCCTGGGCATTGTAGAGCACTCCCACCTTCAGGACCATCTTATCGGCCTGCAGGTAATCCAGGATCTTCTGCTCTGTGGCCTTATCCATCGCCTGATGGGGCAGGGGTGCGTGGGTGTGGGCATGAGAGGGGCAGCGGGCAGAGCTTGTCTGCTCCTGCGCACCTGCACGCCTCCACACACACGGCCAGGGCGCCCCACACCAGCTCCTGCTGATTGTCTCCGCCCGCTGCTGCTGGCGCGGTGCGTCCGCCCTCTCTCCCCGTCCCTCCCCAGCGCCGGCGCTGCGCGCCGCCGCACCTGGCCCAGCAGGAAGCGCTTGTTGGTGCGGATGAGGTAGATGGCGATGCCGCCCATGAGGCACCCGACCGCGCAGGCGCCCAGCGCGTCGTACGCCGCGTGCCCCGTCACCCAGCTGGCCCAGGTCGCCAGGCCGGCGATCCCGAGCCCCGCAACCGCGCCTGCGCGTGCGGTGCGCGACCGCAGGCGATGGGAAGCGGTGCGTGGGAGGGGAAAGGCTCGCGCGCGGCTGGCGCCTGCGGCTTGCGGCATGCAGGACACGGGGCGGCAGGGCACAGGTGACGTGCGCACCCGCGTCCTCTGCGACAATGGCGGAGGTGGCCGGGTCGCGCCCCCGCCGCACATACTGCCAGATCGACATGCCCCTCTCCCGTGCGCCTGCGCGGTCAGAGAGTACGGGCGCGTGGGGGGGCCGGGGTCGGCAGTCGCAGCACGCCACCACAGGAACTCGCAGCCGAGACAGGCCCTGCCGTGCTCGAGGTCATGCTGGCCGTGCTGGAGCAGCGGCCATCAGGCGGCCGCACTGCGCCCGCGTTTCCCCCACACCCCCACACCCTGCACAGCCGCCCACCCTCGCGCAGGTGGCGGAAGGCCACCCGCAGACTGACGACCTCGAGGGCGGAGCTGCCGGCCAGCACCGCGAGCGACAGGCCCATGTTCTCCAGCTGCAGCCCCGGCGCGAGCAGCTGCTGCACGCCGTTGACAAACGAGGCGCCGGCGCCCAGGCAGAAGACGCCCACCGCCGAGATGAGCGCATAGACGTCTGCGCAAGGGAACGAGGGCAAGGGACGAGTGTGGGGTGCGGAGGGCAGGCGCGGCTGTCGCAGTCGCGTGGCGGAGGCGTGGACCGCCACAGGACCTGCTCCCTGCACGCGCAGGAGTCGTTGCCCCCTGCCGCTTTGCCCACGGAGCACTCCTCTGCCTCTGCATCACATGCTCACACTTCTCCTTGCTGAAGCCATAGGGGTGGATGCGCGTGGGCAGCCGCTTGCTGCGCTGCACGCCCGCGAGCAGCAGCAGCTGATTTGCCACGTCGGCCGCCGAGTGCAGCGCCTCTGCCAGCATCGCACCGCTGGACGTGGCCAGCCACGCGCCCAGCTTGGCAACAAAGATGGTGATGTTGACGGCGGCGGCCACCTTGACCGCATTGAGCTCGCGCTCGTCGGCAGTCAGCTTGCCCAGGTGCTTGGACGAGGGCAGCCAGGGCAGCCGGCCGCCGCCGCTGGCGGGAGGGCCGCCGTCGCCGCCGCCTTCTGACTGCTGCTGCCCGCACGGCGCCGCCTCCTCCCGCCGCTGCCAGAACTGCCACCAGGGCGGCTGCGAGGCGTAGCCGCGCTGCTGCGGCTGGTCGGGGAACGCCGCCGAGAGCGCCGCGGCGCTGCAGGACGGCGGCCTCTGCAACGGCCGTGGGCTGCGGTGCTGGTGGAAGAGGCGGCCCTCCCACCATTGCTGCTGCTGCCGCTGCTGCTTCCCCAGCTGCCGGTGGCGCAGGGCTTGAAGGGGCGGCGCGGCGGGCAGAGCCGCCCCTCCGCCGCCCCAACCCCCACCTCCGCAGCTGCTGCTCGCGCATCGCGCTTGCCCGCCGGCTGATCGCAACATTCTGATCAGCAAGCTGCACCCGCGCGGGCTGCTGGGTCCAGCAGCCGAAGTCGAGAGAAGCGCACACCGATCAACCGCAGCGCTCCAAAGGTGTCTCGAGCGAGTCCCAAGACTCATCCCCGCGCAACATGAGTCGCTGCGGTTCTGCACTCTTCAATCGGTTCAAGGGAGTTGGGGTTGGGGTGCGCAACGTAGAGATGAGACCATAGGTGGGGAGCTGGAGGAAACGCGAAGTTTGAGGTGCTGACCCGCACCGCCGCCCGACGTGCGCGCTGCCCGCATGCGCCTTGCTGTGCCGCCAGTGCCAAGCCTGTCGCTGCGTGTGCCCCCGGCCCTCAGTCCGCTCCACAACCTCGACCGCAACCCCTCCTGCGGCAAGCTTGCCCGCTCGCCTTCCGCCTGCTGCACTGCCCACCCGCTCGCCTTCTGCTCGCCCTCGCTCTGCGGCCCCTTCTGAGCGCATCTTTGACCGCGGCGGCCGCCTCGCTGGCTTCTTACTGCAACAATCGCGCAGCAGGCGGGAGGCTACAGCGGTGGTGGCCTGGTCAGCGTGCTGTTCGGCTCCGCGGCGTTCGATGTGCCCCTCTTGCTCCTCTTCCTTCAGAGCCTGAGTACGGAGAAGAGACCTACCTAGATTAACCTGACAAGTCATGTAAACACACAGAAGAGAAGGTCACAGAGAGGAGGGTTCACTGAGTCGGAGGCGGGAGCCATGCGGTTGGGCGCCTGTGCGGCACGTACTAGCAGGCCAAGCTGGTGCTGCTGCTAGTGCTGCTGGGCCAGTTGTCGTTGGACCCAGCTGGTGCCGCAGGAGAGTTGCTGTTGCTGTAGGTGCCGAAGCGTGCTGGCTAATGGCCCGCCCTGGCCTGCCCGCGGCGGAAGGGCAGGCGCTTTGCGCATATGGCCCCCGGCTCAGGGCTTTCAACAAAGCAAGCAGCGGGTCGCTGCAAGCCTGATCGGGCATCGGCTGTGCAGTCGCGCTCACCGCCAGGCGCGCCGCTGCGGCTGCATCTGGCTGGCCTTGGCAGGCTGTCGCACCGCTGCGGGCACCGCCGCTACCGCCGCCGCCGCGGGCGATGCCACTGTCGTGGGCACCACGGGCGCCGCTGCCACTGCGTGCGTCTCCAGAGCGGCATTGGCATTGGCATTGGCAGATGCCGGGGCCCCATTGTGCTGGGCCAGGGGCTCCTGAGCGTCCTCGGAGGTAACCAGTTCAGAAAAGAGCTTCCTGAGCACCTGGCGCCTGTTCTCTTGGCCCTGCATGAGCAAAAGGAGGGAAGTTGGCCTGCTGGAGGGAAGGTTGCAGCAGCTGCATCTGCTGCAGCTGCTCCATTTGGCACTTCTGCTGCACCTGGACCTGCCCCGCCAGCTGCCGCACGTCCCCGCCCAGCGCCTTCACCTCCCGCGCTGCCTCCCGCGCTGGTGGTCTCAATGATGAGGCTGCGCAGCATGCTGGGGCCAGAGTGCGCATCTGCCAGCCAGCCGGCCAGCAGGTGAGGCTCGAGGTCGCACAGCATGGCCAGCAGGCTGGCGGTGGCGGGGCTCAGGGCGCCGTCCATGGCCTGCGCGCGCGAGGGAAGGGGAAGGAGCGCCAGCGCACACAGAGACGGGTTTCAAGAGCCGACGTCGAGAGCCGTGTTCTGCCACCGACGCCCCCCAATGGCTGGGCTGGCCTGCACCTTCATCTCGCCCCTCAAGCCAGCGCCCCACCTTTCACCACGCGACACCCCAAGCCACCCCACCTGCGCCTCTCCCGCGCCCCCCTGCGCCTCTCCCCCGGGATCGCTCACCTCCCACGTCGCCTCCAGCTCCCGCAGGCGGCAGTAGCCATCCAGCAGCCCCTTTCGGCGCCGGAGCACGTATTGCTGCATCGTCGTGGCGACGTCGGGCGGTTTGACAAACATCCGGTACTTGGCATTCAGGCGCCGCACGCGCTCCAGAACGCCGTATCCCGCTGCGGTGGCGGTCGCGGCCAGGAGGGAAAAGTCGGACTCGCGCATGTCATCAGCGGCGCCCGCCAGCAGCTCGGGGAGTCTGCAACAGAGGGGAGGCAGAGCAGGCCGTGCATGTCTGGAATGAGGGGCGTTGCGGGTAGGCCGGCGGGCCAGGCCGCCCGATGGGGGCGGGCGGGCGGGGCGGGGGCGCGGGGCCGGCCGCGTGGCAAGGGCAAGGGCGGCACGAGGGCCGCAGCCCTCCCCCCGAGAGCAGCGTCTCACGTGCACGTGGACAGAATGTCATCCAGCTGCGGAAAGCGCTGGTGCGCCCCACAATCTCCTCGCAGTCGGCAGCCCACTCCGCTGCCGCCACAAAGGAGAAGTAGGCGCTCGCCGTCGAGCAACGCGCCAGCAGGTTGCCGAGCTTGTCTCGGGCGGCCGCAGCCTCGTGCGCCGCCAGCTCCCCCGCCCGCGTGGGGTCCGCCTGTGAGCGGCGGGGCCAGGGCGGGGCCAGAGGCGAGTCAGAAGCCAGCGAGGTGGGACGAGGGGCCCCACCGCATGTGGGCGGACTGGGGCGAGGGCCCGGCGCAGGCCCTGGGTGCAGCGCTGCGCCCACGCACCAGCCACGCACTGCCTGGCCCGCCCCCACGCGGGCGCTGGCGCTCACCCCCTTGGCGACGAAAAAGTCGTGTTCTGCGTCCGTCAGGCGCAGCGCCTCGCGCGCCTCCGCGGCCGCCGCCATCACCACCAGCGTCTGCTCCATTGCTGCACGGGGGGGGGGGGGG
>PCFQ01000018.1:1027747-1054705 GCA_003063905.1 Chlorella sp. A99
GGGGGGGGGGGGGGCGTGCGTGCACGTGTGAGCGAGCGTGCGAATGCGCGCGAGCGAGTTGACCCCGCGCAACAGTGACCGTGGCGGGAGGGGTTGGCGCAGGGGCAGGGCGGGCAGGGCAAGGCGGGCGCGCCAGAGTGCGTCAGCTGGCAGGCGGGAGGGGGGGCGGCGGCGGGCGGCACTGACACGCCACCATTGCGTACTCGTCGGCCACCTCCTCCCGCAGCTCGTGGAGGCAGGCGGCGGCGGCCTTGATGCGCTGGGCGTCCTCGACGGCGGTGGCGGGGCCGGACTCCTCAGAGGGCGGCGCCAGGCCCCGGTTCTCGATGAGCGACGCCAGCTCATCGCAGAAACACACGCGTGGCAGCAGGCTGCCGCACAGGGACTCGTCCTCCAGCATGTACTGCACCTCCACGCTGGGCACGCCCGTTGCCTGCATCATGCTGCGCTTCAGCGCAGCAAAGCTGCGCTGCGCAAGCCGGGCGAGGGGAGGGAGCAGGAGGGGAGGGGCGCGTCGGAAGCACGGGACCGCACCCTTGTCCCGCCGCCGACCGCCACGTTTTCGGCCGCCCTGCCACTGGATGTGCCGTGGCAGCAGCACCCCAGCTCACCTCGTAGGAGCCCTGGTCGTCCCAGTCGGGCAGCGGTGCGCGCTGCCGCTCCACCTGGTGCTGGGCTCGCAGGAAGAGGCTGCGACGGCGGCACAGGCTGCGGGGTGTGCGGGCGGGCGGGCGGGCGGGCGGCGGTTGCCGTGGAGGGGGTAGCGGGGGGCCAGTTGCGGGCCGCCCCGGCCACAGCAGGGCCCCGCGGCACGGTTTGCAGCGCGGCGGAACATGGCATGTCCATCTACCTCGGGATGGCAGGGGACCGGGCCCCGTCGATGGCCTGGACCTCCATGGCTGCTGAGTGGACGGATGGAAGGATGGAATGAGGGAGAATTAGGCACAACCCACCCCAACAAACTTTGGACTTGAGAAAACAACTCTGTCGCCCCAGTTTTCTGTCGTTCTCAGCTGCCACTCGTTGCCTGATTGGAGCCGACACCTCCAAGCCCAGCACGATGGCCGCACTTCCACAGCTCGACCTCGAGGAGCTGGAGCGCCGCGTGGCCGAGCTGGAGGGCCGCAACGCCGAGATGGAGCGCGACAAGGCCAAGATGGAGCAGGCGAGAGGTCGCGGCGCCCGCGCGCTCGGCCGCCTCCCGCAACCGCCGCCTTTCCCTGCCTGGGAGCTGCCTGGTCTGTTTGCAACTGGCTGCCAGGCCCGGCCCACTCCTGCTCGGGAGCTTGCTGCTGTGCAGGAGCTCTATGATGTGCAGGGTCGATGTGCCTCAGAGGAGAGGGTCAAGAGAATGCTCGCAGGCGCTCTTCAAAAGGGAAAAGTGCAGCTGGCAGCGGCGCTTCGGACAATTGAGGAGCTGAAACTGCAGTTGGCGGCGGCAGAGCACGCCGCCTTGGCTGCTTCGGCGAGCGAAAGCAGCGCCAGCGGCGCCGAGCAGCAGGCACTGGAGCTTCGTGAGCTTGAGCGCAAGAACGCGGAGGTGAGGTCGCATTCATAAGTGTGGGCAGGAACTCGCCTGCCGAGTTCCTATCTGTTGCGCCCCACACCTGGCCCACGCCGGAGCTTAGTTGGCACCCTGTGCGCTGCCATGCCACTCATGTGTGCAGAAGAACGCGCAGCTGGAGGAGCAGCTGGCGGCGGCGGCGGCCAAGGTAGAGGCGGCAGAGGCCAAGATCGCGGACGCGCTGCAGGCGCAGGTTGGTGGGTGATGGGGCTGCATGCAGGGCTGGGACGCGCGGCAGTCATGCCAGGGGGAGGCAGCATGGTGAGAGACCGCGCGCTGCCCGCGTGCTGGCTGCGCCACGGCCTCACCCCGGAGGCCGCCCGCCCCTCACAGGCCGCGGCACGCAGCGAAGCCGATTCCGCCACCTCGCGCGTCAAGCCACTGGAGGAGCAGCTGGCAGCAGCAAATCTCGCGATCTCGGCGGCGAGGGAGGGCGGCTCCTCCGGCCAGGTCAGGCACTCCATGTTTGCTCTGGCAGGCGCGAAACCGCCATTCAAGCCCCCACCCACCCTCTCCCCCACCTGATTGCATCACACACCGGTGCAGCGAGGCATGGTGCCAGCAGGCCCGCTGACTGCAGATGGCAGCAGCACGCTCCCTGCCTCTGCGGCGCAGGCACCCACCGTGGGCGTGACGCCAGCGGGGCCCCTGCAGGCCCCTGGCGAGGGCGAAGGTGAGTCGCACAGCAGCGGGCCTGTCGAGTCTACGGCCTTGCTCGCCGCACCTGCGTCGGCGGCAGCGGGGCCTGTGCCGGCAACAGCAGAGCGGCAGCAGGGCGAGTCGCGCGGCAGCGCGCCTGCTGCGGCGGTGACTCCGCCCGCTGCGGCGGCGCCGGCGCCGGCGCGAACCAGGACTAGGGCTAGGGCCAAGCTCAGCGCAGCAGTGACGGCGCCCGAGCTGCCGGCAGCAGCAGGCACGGCGGCGGCAGGGCCCGAGGTGGCGGCTGCAGTGGCGGCTGGGCCCTCGAGCCAGCGCGACAAGCCCAAGGCCAAGACCACAACCGGCACATCCAAGGCCGACTTTGAGCAAGCAAGTGGGGTATTGCTCTTCTCACTCTCTCCCTCTTCTTCGCGCCCTCACCTCCCTTGCCCCCTGCGCGAAATTCCTCTCCTTCCTGCATGCTCCCTGGCGTGTGCATCCACAGGGGCATGCAGCCCCCTCCCAACCAGGCTTGCGCGGAATCCGCCAACCCGCGCTCCCATGCCCCGCCCGTGCCGCGCCTGCCTCGCAGTGGAGCGAGGCCGTGCAGGGCAAGACAGCGCGCGACGCCAAGGTCTGCTTCCACCGCCTCGTGGTGAACCGCATCAGCGCTGTGACGCTGCTGGGGCGCCGGCTGTGGCTGTGGCTGGTGGCGGGCCAGAACCTGCCGCGTGCCATGTTTGACGACGGGCTGGTGCGTGCGCGGTGGGGGGCATGCAGGCGCGGGTCATGCCTGGCGGACGGGGGTCGCCGGTGCTCGCGTGCCGTGGTTTGCTGGCTGGGTTGGGCAGGACGCATGGGCGACCCACATCCTTGCTGCTGCTGCCCCAGGTGCCGGCGCTCAAGTGCGAGCTGTTTATGCGCGTGGCACAGCAGCTGGCAGGGGCTGATGCTGCGCCTGCGGTGGTGCTGCAGGCTGCGCGGGGCCTGGGCGGCACTGTGGTGGGGCTGTTTGCGCATCCGCTGGGGGGCGGGGCGCCGGCCTGCTGCCGCAGCCGCTGCTGCTGCTCCACCTGACCCCGCCAGAGGGGCAGGCGCTGGCAGCCGTTGGAGATGTGGCGCTCGGCAAGTTGGATGTTCATGTGCGGTGAGCGAGTGTGGCTCCATGGCGGCAGGGCAAGTGGCGCTGCCAGGGAGTGTTTGCCCTGCAGCGGTGGCGCATGCAGGCGCAGGCTCCATCTTCGTCGCCTGACCCCCGCTGCGCGACACCACGCCGGGTGACGGTGCTCACGTCCTGATGGCTGCCAGCTGCCTCCCCGCCGCCCCGTTGAGTTCAGGCCGGACGCTGCGCTGGTCGACATCCAGCAGTGCTTCGCTGCAGTGCGCCGCAAGTGCGGTGGCTCTTTTGGTGCCGAGGTGTTGCGTCGGGCGCTGGCGCGCTGGGACATCGTGCACTGGGGCTACTGCGACGCCAGCTGGACGCAGGGCGAAGCGAAGCAGGGTGGTGCAGCCGGGCACGAGCCCAACTGGGGGCAGCTGCAGGGCTGGCAGCACGTGGGGGGGTGAGGCCGTGAGTGCCTGCGGCAGCGCTGCTAATGATTGCTGCATGCACGGCTGCTGTAAAGTAAGCTGAAGTTGAGAAGAGAGGAAACAATCACCAGACGCTTTGCATCTTGGTGTTTGAGTGGTGGTGGTGCTCACGCCCACTATTGCAATTGGGGAGAAGGGCGAGGCGGCAGGGTGAGGTGCGCGGCGGTGGCGGCGGCGGCGGGCGGCAGGAACCTGCACCCCCCCCCATGCCTAATGCGCGGCAGGGGCGTGCGCGCCCCTCGGACACGTAGCAACACTTCTGCACCCCAGCGGAGCAGCTGTGATGCTTGGTATGGGGGGGTGCAGCCAATTTGTAACAGCCTGCGGCGGCGGCGGGGGGCGGCGGGCATCTCCCGCCTGCAGCGTGAGTGTTTGCAAGGGTTTACACAGCGTCAAAGTTGACGCGATGAAGCCAGCGAGGCGGCCGCCCCTTGGGCCACCAGCGCGAGCGGCGTGCTTGCGTCCACGGCCCGGGCTGGGCTGGCCTGGGCCAGCGGGCGTGCTTGCATCCCCAAGCTGCAGCGCGCCGCGCTGACGGCAGCGGGACTAGATGCACGAGCGCCACGCAAACCATTCATACGTGCGTGACCAGGGGATGGGCGGGCAGGCGGGGCCCAGCGGCGGGGGAAGAAGGGGCGCGCGCGAAGGGGGACCTTCCACCACTAGGTGCGATCATACAGTAAAGTTGAGTGATGTGTGGGGAAGCGTGTACGTTGGCGGGGCGGGCGCGACCTCGGCGTCGGGCGGTCGAGCGGTGCGGCTCGGTGAGCGGAGAGCGCTCCTCTCCAGCTCTCGTCTTCACAAGTTTGCAAGCCCTCCTGTCCTCCCCTCCTTGCCTCCCTCCCTCCCTCTCTCGGTCTCGCCAGCGCTTTGGTCCTCCCAACACTGCCAGCAGGTGTCCCCAACCCCGCCCACGCCCGCTCCCTGGCACGAGTAGGCCGATCCTAGGTGGGGCGTTGAGCAGACGAGGGTGGGGGGGAGGGGGGCACAGCGGCCGGCCGCCAGGTCACCTGCCTTCCGCCTGCCCGCCCGTTGGAACCCTGCCTTTGACTCGTCATGCCCGGCTTGGTTTGCCGGCTGTCGCTGTCGCTGCAGTGGTCCCAATCCTCAATTGCGAGTCATGCCATCGCAAGTGTGTGAAACAGGCGAGAGCGCTACCCTTGCACTGGTCGCTTCAGCCGCCCTGTCTGGTCTGGTCTGGTCTAGTCTTACAGCTTGGCACCGTGACGCATGCACCATTCCGCAAGCGAAATTGCTTGCCGATTCAATGAGTGGGATGCGGTTCTAGGCCAGGGTATCCGCCACATGTGTACAGATTAAAACTTTGGATGATTGGGGGGTGTGAGCCGAGGTGCTGTGGGGGCCCCTGTGCCGGCTGCCAGCAGCCATGCTCGCACTGCCTGTGGTTCAGCCCACCCTGCTCGCACTGCCCTCTGACGGGGACCAGGTGCTGTCGAGGTGGGCGCGCAGCCGCCCATGGAACGTTGCACCCCCCCACGCCTGTGATGGCATTTTGCATTGTGTCCGTCTGTGAAGGCATGGGGCGCCAGCCGCGCGTCCCTGCCACGCGAGCGCTGCCACTCACCCCCTTGCCCAGCTGGGCGTCCTCGATGGCGGTGGTGGGGCAAGACTCCTCGGAGGGCCGCCCTCCGGGGAGTGAGGACGCCCAGCGCAGGCCCTCCGAGGAGTCCTGCCCCGCCACCGCCGTCGAGGATGCCCAGCGCATCTTGCACCCCGCAGGGTGAGGGCCACGCCGAGAACAGAGAGAGAGGCGGGCCCACCAGGTGGTCCGGCGGTCGCATCATCAGGAAATTCTGCAACATTGAAGTGTTCGGGGGGGTGTGAAGCGGTGGAGCTCCAACTCCTCGCCTCATGCGCCATGCGGGGGTGCGTTCCCTCGTGGAGGCGGAGCGGGGCGGCCACACACCGCTTCACGCCCGGAGTCATGCACTATTGCAGAGTTCATGGATGATGCTGCCGAAGTGCCGCGCATCCAACGTGGCCGTCGAACGTGGACGCGCACATGCATCCACTCAAGCCACAAAAGCTGCGTGTCCAGCTCGTCGCAGGCCTCCTCCCCCGCCAGCTCTTCTGCCCACGCGGGGTCCTCTTGCGGGGAGGGCGGGGGTTGCGGGGAGGGAGTGGTGCAGCGGAGTTGGTGAGAGGCCCAAGCCGCAGCAGGCAGGCAGGTCACGTGGTGATTGAATTGGGAGTTGGTGGGTGGGCATGGGCCGCCAGCCACGCGTCCCCGCCACGCGAGCGCGGCCACTCACCCCCCTGCCCAGGAAGAAGGCGGGCACCGCTTTGTGCAGGCGCACAGCCTCCCGCGCCGCCGCGGCCGCCACAAACACCACAAGCGGCATCTCGGTGACTGCATCGATGCCACACGGAGGGATGGACAGGGGTGAGCGGGAGGTGGCGACGGGAGGGGCACGGGCGGGGGTGAGATGGAGGCAGCGACGGGAGGGGCAGGGGCGAGGGTGAGATGGAGGCAGCGATGGGAGGGGCAGGGGCGAGGGGAGGCGGCGAGGGGGGCGAGCGGGCCGCCCAGATGCCAGCGCGCTGGAGCACCCAAGCGTGGCTCCCGCTTAATTATTGTATATGAACGGTCGATCTCGTCGCGCATCGCCCGGAGGCAGCTGCGGCTGAGCTAGCTCGTAATTGCAATTAGCAATGGTGTACGAATAGTCTAGCTGAGCCGCAGCCGCAGCTGCCTCCGGGCGCTGCGTGACGAGATTGACCGCTCCTGCACGATAACAATGCGTGAGCCGCGCCACGGCATGCCAGCCGCAGGCCGCAGGTTGGCGGTCAAAGGAGTCGAGCGCGGCATTTGCAGAGTTGGCAGGCGGTCCTGCAGCGGTTCGAACACATGCCACGTGCTGCCTGCAGATCTGAGTCTGCTGGCTGGTCTGCTGGCGGGGCCACGGGACGTATGGCTGACCCGCATCTTGCTGCTGCCGCCCCAGGTGCCGGCTCTCAAGTGCGAACTGTTCGTGGGCATCATCATGTCACGCACTCACCCCCCCGCCCTCCGTGCTCGCCGCCTCTGTGCGGCCAGGGAGCCGGCGCTGGTGGAGATGGCGGCGGCTGCAGCGGCGTGTGAGGTACTGCGCCTATGCCCCGACGCGGGCGGTGGTGAGCCAAGGGGGCCTTACCCCCCGGGGGTGAGCCAAGGGGCTGCAACAAAGTCTGGCACTGCGTTGATCAGGCCTGATCGATGCGAGCCAGATCGATGCAGGCCTGATCGACGTGGTGCCCAAATTTGTTGCACCAAGTGGGTGAGCGCCACCGCCCGCATCGGGGCGGGCGGTGCACTGCATGTCTAGTGCCTGTGCGCCGCACCGCACCGAGAGGCTGCGCCAGGCCCTTGCCTCGGGGCAAGAGCCCGGCTGGGCCCAGCTCACCCCCTATCTGGTGGGGCCCCTGGCGCGACCTCGCTCGCTGTTGGTGGGCCTCTTGTCCCGCCTTGCTCCGCCGCCCACAGGCGGACCCCACAAAGGCGGGGGAGCTGGCGGCACACGAGGCTGCGGCCGCCAAAGACAAGCTGGACAACCTGCTCGCGCGTTGGTGCGAGGCAACCTTCTCCTTTGCGGCGACCACTGCACACAGTGGTCGCCGCAAAGGGCTTCAGGCTGCAAAGACGTCCAGGCGGCGCTTCAGCGCTCTCCGCGCTGGCCGACCCGCTGTCAAAGTGCATGCGATGCGCTGCTCTCTGGGGAGAGCTGTGGCCCTCGTGCCGCTCGCGCCCGCATCCATGCGGCCGGTCCGTGCCCCAGACCCACCCGCCTGCCCAGGCGGACGGCCCGGCCCGCCAGCCTGCTCGCAGCGTCCCTCACCCCAGCAATGCTCAGCCTGCTGTCCCTCTCCTTAGCCTTCTCTGCCTCCCTTCCTTCTCAGAGCAGGGAGAACTCGCGCTCGCTCATGTCATCGGCGGCCCCAGAAACGTTTCCCAACCTGTCTCCAGCTGGCGATGACATGAGCGAACACAACTTTTTGCCTGCTGGCGGCGGCCGCTTGCGCAGCAAGCTAGTGCGTGCTGGAGCGCGCTGTGTGCCTCAATGTGATCTATTGCATGTACAGGAAGCCTGCCAGCACAGACTCCGTGCTGGCAGGGTGTCGGACACCCTGATGGAGCCTGGCGTGCGGCGGCGCCGCGAGGCCCTGCTGGCGGGCTACCGCCGCATGGAGCAGCCGCAGCTGGAGGGAACCTGGGAGGTGCACCTCCCAGGTGAGCGGGCTGGGGGGCGGCACAGTGGGTGGGGACTGCAGCGCGGATGGGTGGGTTGGTGTGCCGTGTGGTGGAAGATGGGGCGCTGGCTTGTGGGGGCGAGATGCAGGTTTTGAGCAGGACGAAAAGCCATGTTACCATGTTACAAGGAGGCGGGGACGGAGCCAGCGAGGCTCATACACGCATGAGGCGGGGTAGGACGGAGCTTTCATAAACAAACTGGGCCAGTCTAATCTGATTTTGACTCAAGAACGAAGTGACAGACAGGGGCAGATCGGGGGATGCGAAGAGGTCTGCGAACTGGCAGCGCAGATCATGGCGCATGGCAAACAGCGCGCGCTGGCCAGCGGCAGCCAGTATGTCGGCGCCGCTTGCCATCCCAACCCGCTTGCTTAGCTGAGCAAAGGTCGGACCGAGGTACTTGACAGAGCGGGCCGTCTCCAGCTGGCGGCCGGCGTAGGAGAAGTGGTCGCTCGCAGCCGTCACGCCGCCGCCGCCCCCGCCAGGCTTGAACACCATGACTTGGGTTTTGGCAGTGTTGACCGTCAGCTTCTTGGCGTCGCAGTAGGATTGCAGGTAGTCGAGCTGGGCCTGCAGGCTGGCGGGGGAGGTGGAGATCAAGAGCATGTCATCTGCAAACAGCATTGGGGGGACAGGGCGTTCGGCCAGGGTGGGCAGCGCCGCCGCTGCGCCCAGCGCCAGCTGCAGGCGGCCCTCAAAATCATCGAGCAGCACGCCAAACAGCAGCGGGCTCAGCGGGCAGCCCTGCTTCACGCCCAGCACAGAGTCAAAACAGCGAGACAGGCCTTCGGCAGACTTGACANTACCATGTTACAAGGAGGCGAGGCAGGCTTTGAAGACTGAGAGCTCGCGCCGGCTGTGGGCGAGGACCGTGGCGTAGGGCATTGTGGTGGCATTGGGCTGCGCAGGCGACGGAAGGAGGGGGCCGGCGGCACGCGGGGAGGCGTGATAACACAGCCACGTCGGTGCATGCAGATGCAAACAGACTGTGCAAGTGCGGAGCACCGGCCGACGGCCACAGAGCGCTGCAGCAGGCAGCGCCTGCAGGCAGGCGGGGAGCCTGGCGGCAGCCCACCCCGGCCTGGCCCGTCCACCATCAGCGATGCCTCGAGTTTCTGATTCAGGCCCAGAGCACAGTCACTCCCCGCAGGAGCGCTATCAATGGCCCTGAGCAGTGGGTATCCCGGCTGAGCCATTGCTCGCATTCTTGTTTTAGGGGTTGGGCCGGGCTGGAGTCCAGCCAGGAATCCCCTGTGCTGCACAGTGTGCATTCCCCAAGTGCCTGCCCCTGGCACTGCACGAAGTCGCCTCCTCTTCCTTCTCTTCTATACTATTCTATTGTCCTTGTGAAAAATTAAACGAGTAGTGCTGAGCGGTGCTTGCTTGCTTTTTCCTGACGCCATTCAGCAAGTCCCTCGTCTGGCTCTGTCCGTGAAGGGATGGAGGTGCAAAAGGAGCTTGTGCTAGAGAAAGGTGAGCTGCGTCGTTTCAGAGGGATGCTGCTTGGAGTGCTCTGGTTTAACCCTCTCCACAGGGAGTGAAGCCTGCAGGCTTGTGGTGTACAAGAGCCGGACGACAGGGGAGGTGTCCGCTGTAATGTCCCACCAAGATGATGGCCAGTGCGTGCATTGGGAGACGACCGCCCAGATAGAGTAAGCACACGATCTGGGAGCTTGTCTGCAGGATAGATATGCAATGGAACCCGCGAATTGAGATTCCGTTGGATTTGCTGTGGCCTGGTTTTCAGTTTTGCAGGAGCCGACACGTGGGAGCTCTTTGTGGAGGCGTTGGTTGCCCTGAAGCTTAAGGACGGCTTTAGGGTCTCAGATCACCTTTCTGCAGACTCTACTGGTGAGGCGTTTGGCACTACAAGTCCATGCTACTTGTGGGCTGGCTGCTCGCACGCATGCGCCATGCACGCACACTGTGTGTGGGCCTTGCTGTTGAGCTGATACACTGGGTTGCCGATGGGTTATTACTGGATCCAGATGGCGACACCCGCAGCACGGTCTCCTTCAACTCCTACTTGATGCAAACAGCTTTGGATCCACAGCAAAAAATGCAGATTGAAGGAGAGGTACGTGCAATTGTGTACCGGAGAACATTCTGAGACCAGCGATAACACGCCCACTGGCAATGCGCGTGTTCAGGATGCGAAGAAAGAGAGGAAAGGCGGTACCAGCATCCTGCAGTTGGCCCAGTACTTTGACCATCCCATCAACGATGCGGCAAAGCTATTGGACATATGCCCGACGGTGCTGAAAAAAATATGCAGAAAGAATGGGCTGAAACGATGGCCACACCGAAAGGTGAGAGAACGAACGATGCATTGCGTCTGCGTCTTCCTGGAGGAAACAACAAAGACCTCCTTTCTGCATCATGTTTTCCTCATGCAGCTGCGGAGCATTGAGAAAAAGTTGACCAAGATCAAGTCAGAACTCGCCCAGTCACAAATGATCACCCCTGACGAGATATTGAAGAAGCAACGTGAACTGGATGAGCTGCAAAATGAGCGGGCTTATCTACGGTATGAGCACTGGCAGAAGTAAAATACTTATCCTTGCGCTTCCGGGCTGCCCAAGCCAGGCACAATCTTCAGAGGCACATGGTCTGCAGGGCAAAGAGCGTGTGCGTGCCATGTTTGTGGTTCCAGTAAAAAAAATTTCCATTGCAAGTCCCAACAACTGTCACGCACGTGCTCACTTTCCCCCGCCCCAGCTGCGCTCTGACCCGCTGCAAACTCGAGGGCGGGCCAGGCATCGACAGCGCTTGCTGCAGGAGTGCGAGTGGAAGGGCGGGTAAGGGCAGCTGTCGTGGCCTGCTGTAAGCAGCCCTCGGGGCCAGCTGCAACCACGGCTGCTTGCATGCCATGCGCCACCGCCCCTGCCCACCGACGTGCTGGTAGTCCAGCGCAGCCTGGTTGTCTGCAAGCATGCGCGCTGCAGCACGCTCCACTAGCTCTGCCACCAGCATATCCTGTAGCCGGCAGGTGCCGCCAGGGAAGCAGGGGGCTCGTGTTCGTGCTGGCTGGCTGGCAGGCGCCGCCTCGCCTGCAATCAATCAATCTGCCGCCGCTTGCTGCCTAGGCCATGCAGCCTGACAGATCCCCTGCCCAGCGCACCGTCGCCCCTGCGATCAGAACGCACGCCTCGGTGGTGGCGGGCTTAACGTCAGGCAGGGCGCGGATGGCCGCCTTTGCCCGCGCCGGCGACAGCACGGGCGGAGGCGCGCCAGGCGTGCCGCGGGGCTGGGGGCTGGACGCAGGGTCCCCCTGCTCGGTCCCGGCCGCCTGTGCCGCCCGTGGAGCAGGGCCAGCGGGCCCCGAGCTCATTGCTGGGGGGCTTTGGAGGGCGGGGGGTGTCGATCTCGATCACAGCAGCGCCGTGGAGGCGAAGATCTGCCGTTGCTTAAAGGAGGGAGAAGGAGATGAAGAAGCACCGTCCGGGGGTGCGAGCCAGGGAGACCTGCTGGACCCATGCAGTTGGCTCTTCGGGCAGGGCTTCCGGCAGGGCCTTCCGGCAGGCAATTTTCCGCTCATAACTTGATTCCTGGGGGCTCTGGGCCCCTGCTGGGCCCTTCTGGAGCCCGCAGGGGGGCCCTCTCACATTTCTCCTCCGCCAGCCCCTCCCGATCGCTCTTCTGGCCCCTATATTCGCATGATACGTCTTCTTGGAGCTCGGGAGAGGGGGCGCAGGGCCGGAGGCTCGCCACAGAGGGCCCGCCGCCCCCCTGCAGGGGGCCGCCCACCAGCGATCGCTGACCTGCAGCGGCCCTCCTGGAGGTCTGCAGCTCATTCTTTGGAGGTTCAGGCAGGCCTGGCTGATGCATATGATACCAAATTGTGTGTGAAGATTGCTTGCAAAGGTAAACCAGCCAGTGGGAGGGGCGTGCAATGCGCAGGGGCGCCAACATGCTGCTGCCCTTGGGGGGTGGGCCGGGCGGGGCGCGCCGCTGCGCTCCAACCAGCTGCAGGATGGACCTGGGGCTTGCCACACAGCTAGCCTGCATCACATAGGCGGGGGCAGAGCCGCCATATGTGAGCGGATGCCACCGGGGGAAGTGCGCGCCATGCAGGTGCGCCATGGGTGGGGCCGCCGCATGGGGGTGTGGCAGCGGGGTGCGCCGCTGCGCCCCAGCCAGCAGCAGGCATGGCCTGGGGCCTGCCATACAGCTAGCCTGTGTAGCAAATATAGGGCATTTGGGGGAATGACACCTGTAAATGAGCACAGCTCCTGGAGAGGCACGATGCAGCCGCCTTCTTCCAATCTTACCACGGCCCACGCGGGCCGCTGCCCGACTGCATCGCGCGCAACCCGGAGGTGTTGTGGCAGCACTTCAGTGACCTGATCGCGCCCCCGGCCGGCGCCCCGCCTCTGTCACCGCTGTCGCCGCCTGCGCCCGCCCCCGGGGTGGTGGGGCCGGCGCGTGACGCCACGCCGACGGCAGGCAGTCGGGGCATGCCAGGTGGCGGTGGCGCCCTCCGCTGCCAGATCGAGGTTCAGGCTGCAGTGGTCTAACTAACAAGATCTAACACTGGGTGGGTCACACTAGATTGTTCCTGGCACCATTGCAGCAGCATTTTCCCCCGAGTATCCGCGGTGCTGCACCGTGGGCCGCAGGGTTCCTCTGGCGGCCAGTCCGGCAGCGTGCCAGTGCGCGCATTGACGTCCCCGGCCACCGTGGGCCCCCATCCCATCCTAGCCGCTGCCATCCAGTCGGCGGCCAGCCGCTCCAGCCACTCCGCCGCCGCCTCCCTTCCCCACGCCCGCGTGCTCGGGGGCAGGAGATAGCATAGCGCGACGGGCCATCCGCAAGGTGTGGCCATCCGCCAGCAGGCCAGGGAACTCCACCCAAATCGCTCCGCCCTCCGCGTGCATGCGCCACAGCCGCGCCACTACTCCATTGCGGACCAGCACCGCCACACCGCCACCATGCCCCTGTGGGCGGGGAGCCTCAAGGGCATACCAGCCAGGGGGGCACGGCACCGGTGATCTGTGGGGCTCGGTCAAGAGCATCACGTCAGGCCGGAGTCTGCGAAGCTCCCGCGCCGCGTCACAGGCCCGGCCATTGCAGGTCAGCATGATGAACCGCTCGGCCCCTGCCGGGCCTGCTGGCCCGCCCTATTGGCTGGGCGCCGGCGGCACTGGCGCCTCCGCGCCGTCGCGCGCCCGGGATGCGCTCCGCGTCCGCATCGACTGGCGCTGCGACTGCGCTGTGGCTAGGCGCCAGCGAGGGGCCTGGCCCTCCCACTCCACAGTTTTCTGCCGCGCTGCGATGGCGACCAGGTCAGTTGCATCGCCCGCCTGCGCCAGGCGCTGCTGGTATGCTGGTAGCGCCGGGCCCTCGCCCAGCATCTCGACCGGTAGCCAGCTGGATGCCCATGCCACCACCGCGTAGTGCACTCCCTCGTGCTCCGCGTGGGCCAGGATCTCGTCCACCACGTTCCCCTGCACTGCCCACTGCTCCGTGGCAAGCTCGCCGGGCATCTGGGACGGGCGGGGGACCGGCAGCCCGCCGCGCGCATATGCCAGGCGCACCGGCGAGCCGGGCAGGGCATCCAGCGATCTCTGCAGCGCAGCAGTCGCGGCAGCCTCTCCCCCCTGGTCCTGCGAGCACGTCACCGAGGTGCCGGCGCCGGGGCTGCCAACCTGCAGCCACGGCTCGGTGCGGTAGGAGAAAGGGTTGGGAAGGCGGGGGCTGCCAGCGTCCGTGCCTCCCCTGCCCGAGGACGCGCCGACGCTGTGGCCGCCGTCCCCCGTGCCGTCCCCGGGCTGCGTGGGCGGCGCGGGCGACACACCCTCCGCCGGCTGCGTGGGCGGCGCGGGCGACGCACCCTCCGCCGGCTCTCGCTCCGCCGGCTCACCCCCCGCCGGCTGCGAGGAAGTAGGGCCCCCCATCAGCCCGGTGGCCGCCGGCGCCGAGGCCGCCCCGGGACCGGGGTCCGCTGGCTCGGGTGTGCCCTCGGGCATCAGTCCCTCAGCGGCGACTGTAGGCTCCCCCGCATCCGCGGGCGGCGCTGGGGGCGCTGACGCCACGGGACCGGGCTCGGGCTCCACCCCGGCCGCACCAGCTGCTTCCTCTGGCGTGCGGGCCGGTGCGTCGCTGGCCGCTGTCTCGGGCGGCCCGCACGCCCAGTAGCCAGCGATCTCCTCCCGCTCTGCGGCCCGGGCCTGCCTCCTCTGCTCAGCCGCTTGCTTCTTCTCCCCCTTGCGCCGCTGCCTCTCGGTTGTCGCTGCTGCCTTGGCCTCTGCCGCAGCCTTTGCTGCGGCCTCTGCCTCGGCCCTGGCCGTTTTGGCTGCCCGGGCGGCCGCCTTGCGCTCCGCCCGCTCTCGCCGCTTCCGCTCCGATTCAGCGGCAGCCTCTGCCGTCGCCTGCAGCTCCGCCTGCAGCGCGCGGGCGGCCTCCTCGTGCTGCACGGTCGGCGGCGGTGGGTGCGGGGGGCGGCGGTGGCGCCTCGGCCACCAGCTCCAGCTGCCGCTGCCCCTTGGGGCTGGTCACCACACGGACCCAGCGCCGGTCCTCGTCCCCCTGGGCCCCAGTGCGGCCGCGGCCGCGCCCCCGCGCGCTCGCTGTGGCGGCGGCGGCGGCCCATCCGCGGGGGCAGCCGGACTCGCCGCTCGCGCCGGCGCCGGCGGTGCCGCCCGCACCTGGGGCGGCGGCGGCCCCGGCCGCGGCGGCCTATCCTGCGCTCCGAGCGGCGGCGGCCAGAGCGGAGCCGCCGTGGGTGGCAGTGCCACGCCCGGCCAGCCCTCTCAACCCAGCTCCCGGGCCAGCTGCACGCGCACACCGTCCCAGCCGAGCCCAGAGGTGAGCAGAATCGCTGCCGCCTCGGCCGGCACCAGCAGCTCTGCCGCCTCGGCCCACACACGCATGGGTGTGACGCCGCTGTAGAGCGCGGGGCCCAGCGTGCTCTGCCCAGTGGCCTTTCTGGATGGACCGGCCGCCGAGGTGGCGGCCTTCGCCAGCCAGTGCCGCCGCCGCGGGCGGCGGGCGGTGGGGCTGCCCCGTAGGCGCCGCTCCTTCCTTCCTTTTCTTTCCCTTTGTTCTTTCTCCCCCTTCGCTTTCTTTTCACTTGCAGGTCCAGTAGTGGCGACCAGCGTGCTCGAGTGCCGGACATCCCCCTTCGGCGACGCTGGGCAGCTTTCACGCGGCAGGTCATCCCGACGGGCACCCTCGGCGGATCCGGCCATCCTGGCTCTCCACTGCCCATCTTTGCCAGCCTCTATGTGCAGGTCCATCTGTGTACGTGTGATGCTATCATCCCCCCCTCTCTCCCCATGCGTCTTGTCTTGGCGGCTCCTCTTCTTTCCCCGGCCGGCCGCCCCGGGGGCCTGCGGTCACACAGTGATACGGGTCGATGTTCCGACGTTGCGCCTTTGCGGGTGTAAGCACACACACACACACAGGCATCCAGGCACGTGGACATGCCAGGCGGCTTCGCGGCAGCCGGGCGGGGCGGCGTGCGAGCCGGCGATCCGGCAGGCCTCCATGCCTGGGGTGCTCCAGCCCTCTCTCCCAGCTGTTGAGGCATGCTCTGTGGTGGGCTGGGACAGAGGGAGCTAGCTGGGGAAGGCAGACGCAAGCCCTCACAGCGCCCCTGCGCATTGCACGCCCCTCCCACTGGCTGGTTTACCTTTGCAAGCAATCTTCACACACACTTTGGTATCATATGCATCAGCCAGGCCTGCCTGAACCTCCAAAGAATGAGCTGCAGACCTCCAGGAGGGCCGCCGCAGGTCAGCGATCGCTAGTGGGCGGCCCCCTGCAGGGGGGCGGCGGGCCCTCTGTGGCGAGCCTCCGGCCCTGCGCCCCCTCTCCCGAGCTCCAAGAAGACGTATCATGCGAATATAGGGGCCAGAAGAGCGATCGGGAGGGGCTGGCGGAGGAGAAATGTGAGAGGGCCCCCCTGCGGGCTCCAGAAGGGCCCAGCAGGGGCCCAGAGCCCCCAGGAATCAAGTTATGAGCGGAAAATTGCCTGCCGGAAGGCCCTGCCGGAAGCCCTGCCCGAAGAGCCAACTGCATGGGTCCAGCAGGTCTCCCTGGCTCGGGGTGCCCACCCCTAAAGTGCCCGCCCCGTCGCGCCAAGCGTTCTTCTTCCATCGCTTCGATCTCGTCACAGGTTCGGATCCATCCGCTCACGACGGGAGCGCAACACTCAGGCGAGCGGCAGCGAAGGCGAAGTTCAGAGCCGCCTGGCTCACCAAGCCAGGACGTGGCACCGGAACGTGCAGGCGGCAGCCAGCCCTGCTCAATCCCGCCGCCCGCCCACGCCCGCCCGCCCGCCCGCCCACCCGCCCACCCGCCCGCGCGTGTTGCACACGCCACCTCATCCTCTGCGTTGCAACAAACACTAGGGCATGGATCCTCTGAATGCACGTCTGATGGACACACCCATCCTGCCTTCTGGGGCTGCCGCAGGCCATGGCTTCGATGCCAGTCGTCCTGGCCCCTGCCGCCACCGCTGACACCGCTGTCGCAAATCCGCCATGTGCGGGCGCCGCGGTCATCGCAGACTGTGTGCAGGAGGGCGCAGACGGCGTGCTGAGGTGGGCAAACGCAGGGATTTCGCGAGACGATTCCTCAGGGCTGGCAGCAAGGGCAGCACGCGTTCCTGTCCGCCCTCACCCGCTGCAGAGGCCACGGCGTGCAGCTGCGGGACGACACGCTGGTGGCGACTGTGTGCGGACTGGTGCAGCGGGTGAACAAGCTGGTGACGGTGCAGGCCTGGCGGCACCGCTACCGCGCAGAGGTCGGGGACGTGGTTGTGGGGCGCGTGTGCGAGGTAGGCCAGCGATCGTCGCATCCTGCCACTGAACTGCTGCCCAGTAGCCCAGCCGCCCAGCTGCCCAGCCGCCCAGCCGCCCAGCTGGCCGGCAGCAGCACCGCGCGCACCACGCGCCGCTCGACGTGCAGGCGGCGGGCAAGCGGTGGCGCGTGGACGTCGCGGCGCAGGTGGAGGCGGCGCTGCTGTTGTCGGCGGTCAACCTGCCCGGCGGCGTGCAGCGGAGGCGCACGGCAGAGGATGAGCTGAACATGCGGCTCGTGTTCCAGGAGGGAGACCTGCTGTCGGTGAGCACGAGGCTGGGGCTGGCGCACGCGATGGGGCTGCCTCTGTGCCTGTTGCCCCTCGCTGCCCAGGCTCCTCCAAGGGCTGGCCCGCTGGTTGCCAGGGTGCTCCTGCCTCTCGCTGCCACCTGCGGTCCCTGCCGTCCCGCCTGGCGCAGGCAGAGGTGCAGGCCGTGCACCACGACGGGTCCATCATGCTCCACACGCGCAGCACCAAGTATGGCAGGCTCCAGGGCGGCCTGGCGGTGGCAGTGCCCCCTGCTCTGGTCAAGCGGCAGAAGCAGCACTTTGTTAGCCTTCAGAGTGTAGGTGAGGTGGGTGTCTGCCTCCAAGCGTCGTTCGGCTCTTCCCGCCCGCCGTACTGCCACCGCATTTACACACAAATTTCCTTGCCTGCCTGCCGCCTGCTGCTGCAGGTGCCGACGTGGTGTTGGGGTGCAACGGCGTCATTTGGGTGATGCCATCCACAGCGCCCTCCTCAGTGGCCTCCTCAGCGCTGGAGCCGCCCAGCTTGCAGCAGGCAGACGCGGCCAGCAGGTGAGCCGCCGAGTGCTCCCTCTGCGCTCTGCTCCTCTGCCCCTTTGTTCTGTCCACAGCCTGTCTTTTCCACCACTTCATGCAGGGTCGCCCAAGCGATCAGGCTGCTTGCCCAGCTGAACTGTTCCATCGGGCCAGCATCAATTGAGGAGGTGGTGCGCCAGGCCAGAGAGACACCAACGCATGAGATGCTCGCGCTGCCACTCTGTCGGCGGGTCGCACAGGCAGCTGCTGCTGCTGCTCTTGTTGGGCCCGAGTGACTGCGTAATGTTGCAGCCTGGCAAGGGATCCTGGTGGTACACAAGCACAAGCACAAGCACAAGATATGGGCGCGCACGGCGAGGAAAGAAAACTTTTTGCTGGCCCTGGATTCCAGGCTCTGCTCTGGGCTCTTTGGCAGTCTTTCAAGGCCTGCCCCTGCACCCCCGTCGGCAACACGCCAGTGCGCATGCTACACGTGGTGGCTGCCGGCACGGCTCATCGCGCAGGCGCGCCCCATCAGGCCACATGGCTGCCCGCCTGCTCCGGCCGCTCTGCCCCCCGCCCCTCTGCCGCCTGCAGCAGCTGGTGCACAAAGGCGACGCGCCGCCGCTGCACCGCCGCACCCTCGCCCCAGGGGCCACCGCCTGGCAGTGGTGGAAACACCGCGTCGGCCAGCACCGCCGCCAGTGCGCCGGCACTCAAACCACTGCGTGCCGTGTGCCGAGGCGCCAGCGCGTCGCGAAACAGGCGCATGAGGCAGTGGTAGGTGGCCGCATGGGACCCGACAGCCAGCGCATCCTCCACCACCGGCCCTGCCGTCCCCTCCTGCACGCTAAGACAGCAGGCTTCTGCATGAGTGGCAGGAGCAGCGCGCGAGGGGCCCACTTGGCAAGCCGCAGCACCGCCCTGGCACGGGGGCACAAGCACCACCGGCAGCACAGCACCAGGAGCAGAGGCGCCACCCGGACCGCATCAGGGGCAGGGCCACGCCTGGGCTGCCGGCGGGAATACGAGGCTCCTCCCGCTCCTCCTCCTCCTCTCACTCCTCTGCCCACGGTGCCGCCCTGGATGCTCACCTGCCACCAGCCGCGGAGGCACTTCATCCCATTCGCGCATCTGCCGTCTACGTTCCGTCGCCCGCTGGCATGTTCAACATGTTGCACTCCTTTCGATCTGTTCCCGTGCTCCCCGCCACCGCCTCAGCGACACCGGAGGACTGTGGCTTCCAGCCGGGCAAGAAGCCCAGCGGGAGTGAGCAACAAGGGGCGGGGGGGGGTCGAGTGGGCTCCCGACAGAAGTCCTGTTCCCAGCTGCGACACAACCTCCGAACAAGCGCAAACGCGATCGTGGCTTCGCTGTCGAATCGGCCTCTGGCGCCTGCCACACTTGAGCTGGCGGACAGCTGAGCGCGCAAGGTTCTGCAGAGCCATTGCGATTGAGCAACGAAGCACTGCTGGGGGCGAAGCGAGGTGTCAGGCGCCAGCGGGCGATGATCGATGGCGCCCTGAGCTAGAACACCCCAGGCCACGCTAGAACACACCTCCGAGGCAGCAGCAAGCCGCAGGAGGAGGGCTCGGGGCGCCCGCCCGCCAGCAGGTGGGAGGCGGCGGGCTCCTCATTCAGCGCTGCCGTGGCCCCCTCGCTCGGCCCCCCGCTGCCATGACCTCGCTTCCGGCTGTACTAGAAGAACAAGTGCCTGCGCCCCGAGCCCGCGCAGGCAGGCATGCTGGCGCACCACCCCAACGCCGTGGCCGGCCAGGCCGCGGCGGCCGCCGGGCAGCAGGCGGCGGCAGCGGCGGCGGCGGACGAGGACGCCGCGCGCGTGGCGGCGCTGCAGGAGGACCTGGGAATCGCCGAGCTGGCTGAAGATGGCACAAGTGCGCGCACGGGCTGCTGCTGACTCGTCCGCCTGTGCGCCACGACGCGCCGCCCGGCTGCACGCGGATGTGCCGCCGCCGGCGCGCTCGCTGGGGTGGTGGTGGGGTGGGGCCGTGGGCTGCCGCGCTCACGGGCCCGTGCCAGCGGCCGCGGTGCGTGCGCCTCGTGTGCGCCGACGAGCCGGCCCCTCCCTCCCTTCCCTGGTCCAGCCACGGAGCGGCGCCTGGCGCTGGTGACTGCGCTGCGCGAGCGCTTTGAGGCCATCGCCTCCACCTCGGCCACCTCCCTCTTCCACCGGGCCTCCTTCCCGGCGCTGATGAAGGTGGGCGAGGCCGGGGGGGGGGGGCCGGGCGGGGTGGGGCGGGGGCCAGGCCGGAGGGCCGGCGCGCCCGGCCGCCGCGGGCGCCGCCGGCGCGCGGCCGGCCGGGCGACCCGGCCGCTCGCGCTCCCGCGCGGCGGGCGCCCCGCCGCGGCGTCCCGGACGCCGGGCGCCCGTCTCACCCCCTCCCGCCTCGGCCCCCGCCTGCAGGTCCCTGAGCTGAGCAAGGGCAGCATCTCCGAGCTCGTCCCGGCCTGCCACGGTGCGCCGCCCGCCCACCGCCCCGCCCTGCCTCGCCGCACGGCCTCCCCCGCGCGCGCGCTCCCCTCCGGTGCCCCCTTGCCCACGGCTCTCGTCACCGTCATCTCTTTCCTCGCCCCCCTCTCCTCTCGGGCCCCCCCTCGCCCGCGCTCTCACCGCTCCTCCCAGCGTGCTCGCCCCGCCTCTGCTCCCCCCCCCCCGCCGCCCGTCCACCCCTCTGTTTCCCCACCTTTTGCAGCGCCGCTCGCCGCTCGCCCTCCCGCCCCATCCTCCTGTTGCTCCGCCGCTCTCTCCACCCCAACCCGCAGACCCCGCAGCCCTGCTCTTCCCCTCTTCCCCACCACACACCCACCCTCCCACACCCCACACACCCACATCCCACCACCCTCACCCCCCCTCCTACCCGCCCCCACCCCCACCCCCACCCCCACCCTCCCACACATGCAGCCCTGCTGACCCACGACCACGAGGAGCACGGCATCGTGGCGCAGCGGCTGCTCTTCGACGTGCACAAAGCGTACCGGGGGCAGCTGGAGGAGGCGTCGGGGCCCTTCTTCGAGTGCGGCGCCCGCCGCCCGCCGCGCATGCGCCCGCCGCGCCCGCCGGCGCCCGCCGCGCCGCGCCCGCCGCCCGCCGCGCCCGCCGCCCGGGACGCGAGCTCTGGCCGGCTCCGGCTCATGCGGCATCGCGAGCGCGCCCGCCGCCCGCGCAGGTGGCTCAAGCAGCTGTACGAGGGGCTGCCGGCAGCCTACCGGAGCCTGGGCCTGGAGGCGGGGGCGCCCCCGGGGGGCGCCACCCTCCTCCCCGCCCGCGCCTCGTTCAAGCTTGCCTCTGAGGCGCGCGCCCGCCGCCGCCGCCGCCGTCACGCCGCCCGCGCGCGCGCGCGCGAGGGGCCGCGCGGCTGGCGCCCGCTCCCGGGGGCCCGGGCCTGCTCCGGCGCGCGCGTCGACCCCCCGCCCCCCGTTGGCACGCTCGCTCCCGCGCCTGGCGCCGCGCCACCCGCCGCTCCGGCGCCGGCCGGCCCCCTCCCCCGCTGCCGCGTCGCACCGTCTTTCTGTGAACAGCGCTTGTTGTTTGTTGCTTGTGTTTCTCCATCTGCGCTGCAGGTCGCGCTCATGATCGTCTTTCTGCTCCAGTGCTACCCAAAGCGGCTGCAGCAGTACGCGTCGGCGCTGCTGCCGCTCATGGTGCAGGTGCGCCCGCGCTGGGGTGGGGGTGGAGCGGGTGGGGCGGCCCACCGGCGCGCCGCGCCGCGCGCCCCTCGCCCGCCGCCGCCGCCGCGCGCCCCCCGCCCCCGTGGCCTCCGCCTCCCTCCCACCGCTGCCCCCATGCGGTCCCGCAGACGGCGGGCATCCCGGGGCCGGAGCTGAGCGCCGTGGCGGACGACAGGATGGGGCTCTACTCCGACTTCCGAATGGCGCAGGTGGCTAGGGTTTAGGGTTAGGGTTAAACCCTAAACCCTAAACCCTCCACCGCGGCGCTCCAGCGCGCCTCTCTGCCCCTCGCCTCCCGCGCGGCTCACGCGCGGCGCGGGCGGGGCGCTCCCGGGCGGGCGGGGCGAGCGAGGCCCCGCCCGCGGGGGCGCCCCGACGCCCTGCCCCGACACCCCGCCTCTCCCCGCCCCCCGCCGCGTCCTCAACCCCCTCACCCCCATCCCCCCTTCCATCCCCAGATCAAGACCCTCGCCTTCCTGACCGTTATGGCCCGCTCCGGCAACCTCTCCCCCCTGATGGCCCCCCACCGCAATGCCGTGTGCGAGGCGCTCGTGCGCGTCATGCGCACCGCCCCCGACGTGCTCTCCATCCGCAAGGCGAGCCGCCGGCGCCGCGGCGGCCGAAAAAGTTGATAAATCAATCGATTAGTGAATCAATCAATCGGACTTCTCTTCTTCTGAAAAGAAACGCTATCTGCCCTCCCCTCTGCTCCTTCTCACATGCGCAGGAGCTGATGGTGGCCGTGCGCAACGTGCTGCCCACGGCCTACCGCCAAGGGCTGCAGGTGCCGGGGCACCGCGAGGCCAGCGGCGGCGCGCGCCCCCTCCACCGGCGGGCGCGGCGGCGCCGCGCCGCGGCGGCCGCGCCCCGCCGCCGGCCGCTTGCCGCCCGCCCCCCGCGCCCGGGCGCCGCCCGCACGAGACGCCCGCGGCCCCCCCCCGCCGGGCCCGCCTCTCCCGCCGGGCCGCCGCGCGACGCCCGCATGCCGCCCCTCCTCGCCGCCCGGGCCCCCACCCACCCACACACACACACACACACCGCCCCACCCACCCACCCCACAAACGCCGCGCAGGAGCGCATCGACACCCTGCTGGACGAGCGCACGCTGCTGGGTCGCGGGCGCGCGTGCATGGAGGGGTTGCGCCCAGTCGCCTACTCGACGCTCGCCGAGCTCGTCGCCTCCTCCAAGGCCGACCTCTCATACCCCCAGCTCGTGCGCGTCGTCCACATCTTCGCGCGGTGGGGCTGAGCGCATGGTATTGTGCGGTGCATGCATGGCTGTTAACTGACAGTTGATAGCTCGCGCATCGTCCACATCTTCGTGCGGTGCGCGCCGACAGCTGGTGGTTGGGTAGTTCCCAGGGAGCTGGTAGCTGGTAGCTGGGAGCTGGGAGTTGATAGGTCCACATCTTCGCGCGGTGGGGCTGAGCATAGTATATGGTCGTTAGTTGGTGGCTGGGAGCTGGGAGTTGATAGGTCCACATCTCTGCGCGGTGGGGCTGAGCGTATTGTATTGTGCGGTGCATGCATGGCCGGTGCCGGTGGTTGGGAGCTGGGAGTTGGGAGTTGATGTTTGATCGAGACAGATTTCACGCGGTGGGGCCGAGCATGGCACTCGCAGTTGATGTCGATGGTCGGGGGCTGGTGGCTTCTGCCGCGCCGGCCTGCTGGCGCGTGCGCGCGGCACGCGCCGCGGCGCTTTCCGCGGCCCCCGCGCCCCCAACCCCATTGCTGCCCCCCCACCCCCCACCCCATTCACACAGCAACGCGCACACACACCGCATTACTGTCCCCCCACCCCCCCACCCCACCCCGCAGCAACGCGCACGACTGCACGCTGCCGGCGTCGCTGCAGTCGACGTCTCTGCGCCTGCTGTACAACCTCATAGAGACGATCTTCCAGGTGGGGTGGAAAGCAAAGTAGTGGTGGGGGGGGGGGGGCCAGCAGTGTGTGTGAAGACGGGGGGCAGAAGGGACGCGGAGGTGGAACAGGCTGGTGGGGCGCGGGGGAAGGAGGCGGCAGCGCGCCCGCCCCCCGGAGCCCCCGCCTCATGCCATACCCCCCCCCCTTCCCCCCCCCCCCCCCCCCCCCCGTCTCCTCAGCGCCGCGCCGACGCGCGGACGTGCGAGGCCTACCGCTTGCTGCTGAGCGCGATCCTGGACTGCTTCGTGTCCAAGCTGGGCGCGCTGCGCGCGCTGGCGCCCAAGTACATCGCGTGAGCCAGGGGGCGGCTCGTTCCAAGTGTGGCGCGCCGGCGCAGCGGGGCGCGCGCGCCCCGCTCGCGAGCCCCGCCGACGCCGCGCCCTCGGCCTCCCGTCCATCTCCGCTCTCGAAACCGTCGTGTCGCTCCCTGGGCCCATGCGCGCCCGACCTGCTTCCTAGCCCATTCGACCCAGCTGCGCCTTCCAACTCCGCGCCTGCACGCCTAACAACAACATGTGTTCAATCCCGCCCTTCAGTTTCGCTGTCGCCTCCGGCCCCCTCCCCTCGCCTGGCGCCGCAGGGAGGTCAAGGAGCTGGACGAGCAGCGGCGCACGCGCAAGGCCGCCGACGCCGAGCGCGCGGCCGACGCAGCGGCGGCCGCCGGCCTCCACGTGCGCCGCCTGGCGCTGGAGAAGGGGGCGCTGCGGACGCGGCTGATGGAGGAGCAGCGCGCGGCGCAGGTGGGCGGGGAGGGGGGCGGGGGGGTGGGCGGGGCGGGCGGTGGGGTGGCGCTCATGCGTAGCGTGTGCAGGTGTGCGGGTGGGTGGGTGTGGGTGGGTGTGGACGGATGCGGCGTGCTGGCGGAGCGCTTGCAGGCGGTGTCGCGGGCGGGGGCAGGAGGGGAGGCGGGAACGAGCGGCGCCGGGGGAGAGGCCGGCCGGCCGCGGCACCGCGACCGCGCGGGCCGACCCCCGCGCCACGCGCGCGCCGCGCGCGCAGGCGGCGGCCGAGGCCGCGGCGGCCGGCGATGCGCCCACGCAGCCGGCGGGCGCAGAGGAGGCGCAGCCGCCGGGCACAGAGCCCATGCAAGTCGAGCGGCCGCCGCAGGCTCAGGGCGCCGCCGGCGGGGCGGCCGGCGCCGAGGCCGCGGCCGGCGGCGGCGGCGGCGCCAGCGAGGGGGAGCAGCCGAAGCAGGAGGAGGCGCCGGCGGACGCGGAGAAAGAGGCGGCCGAGGCGGGGGCCAAGCTCAAGCTGCTGGACGAGGCCGCGGAAAAGGCGAGCGCTCCAGGGGCGCCGCTTTGCGACGGGAGCGGGAGGGGCAGCGACGCTGGGCTCGAGGGCCCGCGGGCCATGGCGCAGCCGGCGCGGCCGGGCGCCGTCGCCCGGCGCGGCGCGGCGGCGCTGCGCGCCGCGCCCCTCGGGCCTTGCGCCCCTCGGGCCAGCTGTGGCTTGACCCTCGCGCTCCCCCCGCCGCCGGCGCAGGACGCGTTCCGCGCGCTGCTGCCGAGCCTGGGGTCGGGCGGCACGCGGGAGAAGGAGGTGAACGAGTACCGGGGGCTGCTCCAGGTGCGCCGCGGAGCATTTTGCAGAAAAAGAGACGGGGCGAGTTGGTGCCATCGGCTGAACCCTGCCACGCCGCGCCTGCTGCAGCTGCCAGCTGCTGCCGGCTGCGGGTGGGGCGCACCGCCCTCCGGCGCGCCGCCCCCTCCCCTCCACGCGCACTCGGCCCCCCTCCCCCCCTCCCTCCCCTCCCCACCCTCACCCTCCACGCGCGCCGCCCCGCCGCTTTTCTTTCTTGCTTTTCTTTCCTCCAGACCGTGCTTTCCTGCCTCAAGTCTGTGCTCTACACGATCGTCGCCTTCCACTCCAATCGCGGCCTCCAGCAGCCGGTGGGTGGCTTGGGTGGCTTGGGCGGGGGCGGGGGTGAGGGCACGGCCCCCTCCGCCCCCCCTCCCTCTCCCACAGCGCGCCCCTCCGGCGGCCCGTCCCTCTTCGCGCCGCGCTCCGAACGCCCGCCGCTGCTGGGACTGCGCCGCCTGCGCGCGCGCGCGCGCACACTTGCGCACGCGCACGTGCACATGCACACAAACACACGCGCGTGCGCGCGCGCGCACACACTACACGCACACAAACTACACGCACACACACGCACGCACACACACAAACTACACGCACACACGCGCACCACCGCCCCCCGCAGCTCTCCTTCCCCGTCAAGCCCTGGTCCACGCGGCTCGCCGACGTGCGCGTGGTGTCGCGGCTGCTGCCGTTTGGGCTTCCGGCGCTGGCCTTCTTCGAGGCGCTGCCGCACGGGCTGCACGACATGCGGGAGCAGTTTGCCGACCTGTTCACGGTGCTGCAGGTGGGTGGGGTGGGGTGTGTGTGAGTGGGTGGGTGGGTGTGAGGGTGTGTGGGTGGGTTTGGGTGTGTGTGTGCGTGCGTGCGGGTGGATGGGTGGGTGGTGTGGTGTGTGTGTGAGGGTGGGTGGGTGGTTGCGCGTGCGCGCGGGGGAGGGGTGTTTCGTTAAAGTGGACGGTGGTGGATGGGTGTATGGGGGGTGGGGTTGAAGGGGGGTGGCGGCTGCGGCGGCCGCGAGAGAGCGTGCGTGCGTCTGCGTGCGTCAAGAGGGCTGGGCCCTTGTGCGCGCGACAGCGGCAACCGACGCCGCCCAACCTGGGGCGACCCGGCCGCAGGACGGGCGCGACTTTGCCGACGTCGTCTCCCCGCGCCTCCCGCTCCTCTTCTCGCTGCTCCGCGGCAACCGCTGGTTCATGCGGGTGCGCCGCTGGCTTGGCTCGGCGCGCGCGGGAGGCCTCCCCCTCCTCCCAGCCTCCGCCCGCTCGCCCGCCCCGCGCGCGCCTGCCAGCGGACGACGTGCCGCGGCCGCCGCGCGCGCTAGCGCACGCGCCCCGCCAGCCGCGCATGCCCCACGATCTGACAAGCGGTTCCTCCGCCCCGCGCGCCGTGCGCGCTACTAGGTGCTGCGTCACCTTGTGGACGGCGAGACGGCGGCGCGGTCGTACGTCAACCGCCACGCGATCGCCTGCGTGCTGCGCTTTCTGATTGCCGAGAAGCTGGAGTGCCTGGAGGACATGGAGAGCGAGGCGAGGGCTGGGGCGTGAATCGTTGAATGTTTCGACGATGGGCGCGCGCGTTGGAGCCGCCAGCGCTGCTTTGCCTGTTTTGCTGTCGGCGGCGGAGCGCGGCCGGCGCCCGCTCGCCCGCGCTGCCCGCGCCGCACGGCCCCCGCTCTGGCGCAGCGGGGCGGCCGGCCGCGGGGCCGCTCGCCCCCTGCTCGCGCCTGCGCCTTGCTGAGTTCGCGCGCTCGCCTCGCCTCACAGCGCCTGCCCGCCTGCGCCCGCTCCCCCTGCCTGCGCCTGCTCTCCCGCAGGACGGCAAGCTCACTGCCGAGCTGTTTGAGCTATGCTTCGAGGCGCTGCCGCGCGTGCAGCTGACCGACGCGGCCAAGGCCTCACACATGGCCCAGGTGGGGCGGCCCCCCGCGTCCCTCGGGCCTCCGGCCCTGGCCGGCGCGGGTGACCGCGCTCGCGCGCGCGTCCCCAGCTCTCGTGCCGCGCCTCCTCCCGCCGCCGCCTGCCGCTCCAGCGCCGCCTCTCCGCCCGCACATCGTACGCGCCCCGCCGCCCGCCGCCGCCCGCCGCGCCGCCCTCCCGCGCCGGCCGCCCCACCGCCACGCTGCCCCCCCCCCCCCCCCCCCCCCCCCCCCCCCCCCCC
>PCFQ01000018.1:1056451-1068594 GCA_003063905.1 Chlorella sp. A99
GCCCCCCCCCCCCCCCCCCCCCCCCCCCCCCGTCGCCCCCCAGGTGGCTGGCGGCGCCGCAGGAGGGGGAGTACAAGCCCATACCAGAGTACGGGCTGCGCGTCATCCTCGCCTTCCCACCCCACACCTCCTTCCTCGTACCCCTCGACCGCTGCGTCCAGTTTGCCACCGCCGCGCTCAACAGCCGTGAGTGCGCCGCAGCTGGCCGCACCGGGCGTGCTGGTCTTCTGCTTTGTTTGGTGCATGTGATCTTGAATGGCCGCGAGCATGCCTGCACGCCCGTCGCATGGCTGTGGTTGCCGCCGCGCGTCGCTGCGGCGCCCCGGCCCGCCCTCATGCCCACCCTCCCCCCCCCCCCCCCCCCATCCCCCCCCTGCTGCGCGACCCACGCAGCCACGGCCGACGTGCATCACCGGCGCCACGCGCTGCGCCTGCTGCACATCTGCGTGTCGAGCCTCTCCAAGGCGCGGCGGCCGCTTTCCATTGCTTCCCTTCTGACCGACTGCTCCAAGCAGTTGCCGCCCTCCCTGCCTGCCCTGCCTGCCCTGCCGGTCCGCCGGCCCGCCGTCATGCGTGCCTGCGCCTGCCCGCGCCCCCCGCGCGCCTCTGGGCCGCGGGGCCAGCCGCCGGCCCGCCCGCCGGCCGGCCGGACGATCGCAGTCCAACGACGCGCCTGCTCCCACTGCGCCGGAGGCCGCAGGTGGCGCTGCCAGCGGAGCTGGCAGCGCCGGGCGCCGACGTGCTGGGCAAGCTCGAGGGCCTGCTGTTCAGCGACGGTGGGCGCCTGTGTGAGCCCCTCGTGCATTCCCCCGGCGTGGTCTGCGGCGGCGTGCTCTGCGACGGTCCTCTGTCGCCGGCGGCGCCCCCAGCGTGGCGCTCTCTCCCACGCCGGGGCGGGCGGCTGCCGCCGCGCCCCGAGCGCCCCCGCCTCGCCCCTCCGCCGCCGACTCCGCGCCCCTCCCTCGCCTCGCCTCCCCCCCGCTCGCTCGGCCCTCTCTCTCCCGGAGCAGGCGAGCCGCCCTCTGTGCCTCAGGAGTTCCACTGGCCCAATGAGATGGGGGTGAAGACCAAGAAGCAGCACGCCGCGGAGAAGCAGGCGCGACGCCAGTTCAATAGTAAATGTGTCATTCTAACAATTTTCATTATGGTTGGGTTTAGGTGAAGACCGAGGGCGGCACGCCGTCTGCGGAGGAGCAGTCGCAGCGTAGCAGCGTAGCGAGCAGTCGCAGTGCGTCGCGTCGATGTGTGTTTGAGTCGACGCTCCTTTCTAGAGCGTGGTGAAGCGCGCTTGAGAGTGACCTAGACTAAGCCAACCTAAGCACAGCCAGCCTGACTTGCACAGATGCTGGGGCGGCTGCTGGCGGCTTTGCCTTGCCTTGGCTAACGACAGCAAACCTCACCCGACACAGATGCTGGGGCGGCTGCGCGGCTGCCGGTACCCCGGTACCCGACCTAAGCCAACCTGAAATCTCCCACTCGGTGCAGATGCTGGAGCAGCTGCTGGTGACGACGATGGTGGCCTCGGCCGAGGGGAGCGACTTGGCGGAAGAGGCGGCGCCGTTTGCGCTCGCGACCGTGCGCCACTTTGCGCTGCTGCTGGCCGTCGGCTGGGGCGCGCAGGTGGGCGGGGCGGGGTGGGGAGGGTCGGGGGCTGGTGTTGGTGCCGTGGGGCGGGGGTGGGGAGCTCCGTCGGCCGCACAATGGCGTGGAGGCAGTCCCGCGCGCAGCAGGGAGGGGGGGGGCCGGGAGCAGGGCGAGTCGGGTGGCAGGGTTGTGGCGGCCCCCCCCAAAGCCACGCTCTCCGCGGGAACAGACACACACACCTCCCCTGCCGCAGGCGGCGCCGCCGGTGCCGCCGTCGTCGCGGCACATGCGGTACGGCGCCATGGGCGGCGTGTCTGCCTGCGTGGCCATCCTGAAGCACCTGGATCCCCGGTGAGGCGACCGGGGACGGAGGACAGAGAACGAAGCGCGGAGAGGAAGGGAGGGGCGGCCAAGCAAGGGGCGGGCAGAGGGAAGCGAGGCCCGCGCCGCCAGCGCACGTGCCCTCCCCCCCCCCCCCCTTCAGCCTCCCTTCTGTGAGCTCTGCCGCTGCCACCTGCCCTCTGTCCCTGAAATTCCTGTCTTTTCGTCGGTCGCTCTTCCCCCCCGCAGCATCATCCTGGACGCCTTCCAGGCCGGCCTGGGCACGCCGCAGGCCGGCCAGCGCGCCGCCGTGGTGCGCTGCATGGCCGCGTTAGTCGACGCGCTGCTCGAGGTGGGGCCTCCGGCGGCGGCGCCTTTCGCTCTGGTCATTCGCTCTGGCCGTTAGTTTTGCGCCCGCGTTGGCCGTTTGGTTGTGTTTCGTCTCGCACTTTGTCTAGGCCGTCGACTGCCCTGTGGAGGGCCCTGTGTGCCGCTTGCTGCCCCGGCGGGTCCGCGCTTGGGCCCCCGCTGCCCCCCTCGCCCGCCCGCCGACGACGCCCGCGCCCCGCGCGCGCAGGTGGGCACGGAGCAGGCGGCGGCCGCCGCCGCGCGCCGCGCCGGCCGCACCCAGGAGGCCGACTCTGGCGGCAGCAAGGGCTCACAGCACAACAAGGAAAAGGACAAGGAGGGCAAGGAGAGCGGCGGCGGCGGCGGCAGCGACGCGCCCACCCCCGCGGCCACCGACGCCGGCGCCGCCGTGCCGGCGGACGCTGCGGCCGCGGCGGCCAAGCCAGAGGCCGAGGGCGGCGGCGCCGCCGCCAAGCCCGACGGCGCGGCCGCCGCCAATGGCCAAGACGCCAGGGCCGACGCCGGCGGCGGGGCCAGGGACGGCGCCGGCGCGGCGCCACCGACGCTGCCGCCGCGCTACGTGGCGGTGGTGCACGACCTGCTGGTCCGGTCCATGCACTGCTGCTACGGCGACACCTGGGTGGTGCGCCTGGGCGGCATCGCCGCGCTCGCTGCGCTGGCAGGTGCGCTTCGCCTTCCTTTCGGGGCGCGCAGGCGGGCCGGCGGTGTGGCTGCTGCGGCCGTCGTGCGCGGGGGTCGGGGCGGGGGCCGGGGCGCGCGCCCGTCGCCCTCGCACTCCCGCGGCCCCTCCCGCCCGCCGGCCCGCCGCGCCGGGGCCCGCCCTTGTTCCCCGCCCTCGCATGGACGACTCAAGCGCCCCCCCTGAACCATCACCTCGTCGGCCTCACCTCACCCTCGCCCCCGCCGCGCCCGCCCCCGCCGCGTCCGCAGAGCGGCTGCCGCCCGCTGTGCTCGAGCGGCCGGCGGCGCACATGCTCAAGGCGATGCTCGCGGCGCTGCGCTGCCTGCCCGACCACGCGGAGGAACAGCAGGCGGCAATCACCGCCGCCCTGGTCGCCATCCTGCGGCGCGCGCTGGGCATGGCGCCGGCCGAGGGCGGCGGCGGCGGCGGCGGTGAGGGGCCCGAGGAGGGGCAAACGGCGGAATTGGAGAAGGAAAAGGAGCAGAAGGAACAGGAGGGAGGCGAGGCGATGGATGTGGACGGTGAGGGCGAGGAGGAGGGCGGCCAGCGGGCAGGCAGCAAGCGCGGCGCGCCGCGAGCGCCCGCCGGCCCGCCGCGCAAGCAGGCGCGCGCCGCGGGCCAGGAGGCGGCGGGCGGCGGCGCCGACGGCGAGGGCGGCGGCGACGCGGCGGCCGCCGGCGGCGGCGAGGGCAAGGCGGCCGGGACCGCGGCGGCGGACGCGGCGCCGGCCGAGGGCGCGGCTGCGGCGGACGGGGCCAGGGCTGGCGGCGGCGGCGGCGGCGTCATGCCCTCCTCCCCCGCGAGGCGGCAGCTGCTGGAGATCATGACGCGGGAGCTGGTGTCTGGAAAGTCTAGCGACACCATCCGCGCGGGTGAGCGAGGGGCGGGGGCGGCGGCGGGGCGGGCGCGGGAGCGCTGGCGTGGCGAGCGGGGCGCAAGGCGGCAGGGGGGCGCGATGCGTTTGTGCTTTCGGAGCGGCAGACGTGGGGCGGTGGCAGAGGCGCGCGGGCGGCGGGGTGCATGCGTGAAGCAGCGGATTCGCGGCATTCGCGCCGCCGCGCAGGGGGCGTCGCTTCGTCCGCTCTGGCGCGGCCGGCTTGCTCCCCGGGCCCCCTGCCGCGTCGCCAGCACGCGGCCCCCTTGCACCCCCCCACGCGCCCCCTCTTCCCTGTTCCCCCTGCCGCAGCGGCGGCGCGCTGCCTGGGCGTGCTGGCAGAGGCGGAGGGCCTGGGGCTCAGCGGGCTGCTGGGGGGGATGCTGCGCCCCCTGCACTTCATCGTGGAACGGCGCCTCCTGCCGCTCAAGAACATCGCGGCGCAGGTGGGAGGCGTTGCTCCCAGCATGTTTTGCATGGGCAGACGGAGCGGCAGCGGCTCCGTCGAAAACGTCGCCGGCTTGCGGAGCGGAGCAGACGCCCCGCGCCCGGCTCTCGACGGCGGCAGCCGGCTGCCGCGCGTCCCCGACGTGCCCCTCTGCCTCACCGTCTCCCCCACCCCACCCCACCCCCACGCGCAGTCCAACTACGCCCACTCCATGGCCTTCGTCATCCGCACCTGCCCCGCCCAGCTGGAGTTGGACGCAGAGGTGGCGTCATTCGTTGCCGACGCCGCGTCGATCATGGAAACCGACGACGCAGGCATCTCCGGCGCGGTGGGCCGCCCGCGCCTGCACGACAAGGAAACGACGTTGCGACGACAGCAGCAGCAGCACGCCCCTTGCCCCTTGCTTCACACACGCACACGCGCACGCGCGCGCACGCCCGTCCTCGTGCGCGACCGATGCCCCCTCTCCCGCCCCGCCCGCCCGCAGGTGACGGTGCGGGGCGGGCCTCCCAAGCCCGAGGTGCTCACACGCCTGCGGGTGGCCTGCATGGAGGTGAGTGGGGCCATCGAGGCAGCGTCGGAGCGTTGCTTCGGCGCCGGCGGCCGCCGGCGCCCGCCGCGCGCCGCCCCGCCGGAAGCGCCCCCCCGCCGCGGCCCCCGCGACGCACCTTCCCCCGCCCTCCCCGCGCCCGTGGTGCCCCTGCGCCCCGCAGGCGCTGACGGCCGCGCTGGGTTGGGAGCCGTTCCGGACGGGCGAGGGCGTCGAGGCTGTGCAGGTGGGCGCAGAGCGTCGGTCGGCAGTTTCGAGCATTGGCACGTCTCCTCCCTGTTCTTTGATTCACCTATTGTTTAACAGTGTGGGAACGAATCTTCTCCCCTGCTTGCGTTGCCCTGCTGCGTTGCTGCGTTGGGTGGGAGGCTTGCTGCCGAGCTGGCGCGCAGGGGCGGCGCGAGGGAGGCGCCGAGGGCGCCGCTGCAGCCGCGGCCCCTCGCTGCGCCGCCCCACCTCACCTCAACGCGCGCTCCTCGCCTCCTCGCCGCCTCTCCGCGCCCCCGCGCCGCCGCAGCGCGGGCAGGGCGGCGCCGAGGTGCGCACGTCACTCAACCACCTGAGGGAGCGCATAATGAAGGTGGGGAGCATGCGGTTCCAAGTGTTGAGTTCTGTTGTTGTGTCAACCGGAATGACGTTGGGGGGGAGCGGCGCAAACGCGTCGCGAAGGGAGGGCGCGCGGGCCGCACGGCGAGAATGCGCGGGCGTCGCGCGTGGCCCGCCGCCGGCCCGCGTCGCGGTTGGCGCTTCCTTTGCCCGCCGCCGTCTTCCTTGGACGCCGTCCGACTGTTCGTCGCCTTCCTCGACGCTTTC
Organism: Chlorella sp. A99; assembly: GCA_003063905.1. Lineage (NCBI taxonomy): Eukaryota > Viridiplantae > Chlorophyta > Trebouxiophyceae > Chlorellales > Chlorellaceae > Chlorella > Chlorella sp. A99. Next base: position 1,062,093 of record PCFQ01000018.1, read on the forward strand.
TTCCTTTCGACGCTTTCTTCCCTCCTTTCCTCCCGCGCAGATCTTCATAACGGAGCTTGGGTCGTCCAGCCCCCGCGTCGTCGGCCTTGCCTCGGCCGGGGTCAAAACCGCTCTCGACCACGGCCTCCTGGCCAAGCCCGTGCTGCAGGCGCGGCTCGCCTCTGCCGTCAAACCCGTCTGTCCTGTGGCTGCCGTCGAACAGTCCTCTGCTGCCTGCGCCTCTGTCGGCGCGCTGCGCGCGCCCTTGGCGGGGGGCGCGCGTTGGCTCGCGCGCCGGGCCGGCCGCCCCGCCCCGCCCCGCGCCCGGCGCGCGCGCCCGACCCCCGCGCGCCACCCAACTGCGCGCCCTCGACGACGTTGCTTCGTCGTCTAGCTTCCGCGCCCCGCAATCACAGTCGCTTGCTGTTTGCTGTCGGGCCTGCTACGCAGGACGCCCTGCGCCCCATCCTGACGGACCTGGCCTACTACCAGCGCATCACGCTGGGCCTGCTGCGCCACCTGCACCGCCTGCTGGACCTGCTGTCGGGGCAGGCGAGCGCGCGCGCACGCGCGCTGGCGGGCGGGCGAGCGGGCGGGTGCGGCGGCGGCGCCCTCCGGCTCGCGGCGGCGCCCGCCTCTCCCAAGCGCGCCTCGCGCGCCCCGCCCCGCGCCCGCTCTCGCGCCACGCTTTCCTCCCTCCCTCCCACTCCCTGCAGTTCAACGTGACCCTGGGGGAGAAGCTGACCGAGCACCTGAAGAAGTGAGGGCTCTTATTATTATTATTATATTGTTCTTCTTCTCCTTCTTCTTCTCCTTCTTCTTCCCTTCCCTTCCCTAAAGGAGAAGAAGGAGGATCGGCCTCCCCCCCGAAGGGTTGGGGGGCCGATCCCCTTTCTCGCGGTTCAGCCGATCCTCTCCTTCTTCTTCTTCTTCTTCTTCTCCTTCTTCTTCTTATTGATTGTTTCGACCGCGTCCTGCTGGTGGTGTGGCCGTTCCGTGCTGGTCGCAGGCGGGCCGGGGGAGCGCGCGCGCGCGCCGGGGCGCGCTGGCGCGCGGCGCGCACACACACTCGCCCCGCACCCGAGCCGCCCTCCCGACGCGCCTGCGCCGCCCCCCCCCACCCCCCCCCCCCCCCCCCCCCCCCCCCCCCCCCCCCCCCACCNGGCGCGCCGCTCCGCCGCGGCGCCGCGGGCGGCGGGGGCCCGCCGCCTTGCCCGCCGCCGGCGCCGCCGCCCGCGCCGTCGGACGCGCTGCCCTCCCGTCCTTCCTCCCGTCGTTCCTCTCGGACCCCCCCACCCCCACCCCACTCACCCACCCACTCGCCCGCTCGCCCACTCACCCGCTCGCCCACTCACCCGCTCGCCCACCCACCCGCTCGCCCCACCCACCCACCGACTCACCCACTCACCCGCTCGCCCACTCGCCCGCCCACGCAGACGCCCGCCCCGGCATCGTGGTGCTGACCATCGGGCTGGAGGAGAGCCTGCCCAGGCTGCCGGGCCCCGCACTGCCGAGCCGCCTGTGGAGCCCGTACCGCGCGCCGCTCGCGCGCTTCCTGTGCCGCTACCCTGAGGAGGCGGTGGCCTACTTTCTGGGTGAGAGGCGGGCGGCGGCGCTTGCGTGCTGGTCGTCTGGGTTCGCTTGTCGCTTTCGTGGGTTTGGGACGTTGGCAGGAACTGGGGGCGGCGGGCGAGTGCTGGGGCGGTCTCCCCGCACCGACGCGCCTGCCGTGCTTTCCTCCCTCCCGCAGAGCCGGGGTCGCGCCTGGCCTCCGAGTCCTACTTTGTGCGCCTGCTGGACGTGATCCGCAACCCCATCGGCGCGCCCCTGCTCCAGGTGAGAGCCCCAGGCCTGGGGGGGGCAGCGCGACGCACGCGGCTCCCTCGCGCGGCGCGCCGCCGCCGCCGCGCCGCGCCGCTCGCGCCACGCTCTCAACCTCGCCGCGGCCGACGCCCCGGCCGCGCGGCGCAGGCGCTGGCCGACGCGCATGAGCGGCTGACGGCCATCTTGCTGATGACGCCGCCGGCGGCGGAGCCCATGGACCCCGCCTGCGGGCCAGTGCCCGCGCAGGCGCAGGGCGAGTCGCCGCGGCGCCGCGCCCCCCTCCCTTGGCCTGGCCCCCGCGTCGGCCCTCGGCCGCCGGCCGGCGGCCCCCGCCGGGCCTCTCGGCCCGCCCGGCCTCGCCGCCCTGCGCCTGCTGCAACACAATGCGACGACGGAATCACGACCCCCCCACCCCACCCATCCACACCTGTCTGCACGCAGGCTCCGCGATCCCGGACTCCCAGTTCAACTGCGTGCACCTTGTGCGGGCCATCACCAAGCTCAAGCCAGACTGGCTGCCAGAGGTGGGCGCCGCCGCCCCTCCCCCTCGCGCCGCCGCCGCCTCTCCCCCTCGCCGCAGCGGGGCGCCCGTCGCGCGCCGCCCCCCCATCCCCGGGCGCCGGCCCCTCGCCTGCGCGTCTTGGGGCGCTCCCCCGCTCTCCGAAATGCGGGGCTCTCCCCTCCCTGCAGAGCCTGTACCAGGCGCTGCTTACGCGGTGGCGTGCGCCCGAGCGCAAGCAGCGGTGCGTGCCGTTTTTTCCGCCGCCGCCGCCGCTGCCGCCGCCGCGGGCCCGCCGGCCTCACACGCCCTCCTTCTCCCCGGACTTGCGCGCCCTCCTTCTCGCTGAGAACGATAGCGAAAATCGCCCTCCTCCCCGCGGCGCTGCCCTCCCGCAGGATCCGCCAGGAGGCCGAGCTGCCGCGGCAGCAGGTGCGCGCGCCGCGCGCCGCCCCACGCCCTGTCCGGCGCTCGTTCGCGGCGCTCGCTCGCGAGCCCTCCCCCGCTTCCCCCGTCCGATCGCGCTTTCCGGTCCGCCGCCCAATTGCGCCCCCCCCCAAACTCACACGCGCACACACACACACAACTCCCACGCACACACGGCACTCATGCACCCGTGCACTCGTGCACTCGCACACTCACACACACCTTATCCCGCCCCAGGTGCTCGAGTCCAAGCGCCTCGCGCGCGCCATCCTGTCGTACGTGGAGCGCCGCCACTCCGAGGTCGCCCCCCTCTTCGACCTGCTCACCATCTTCTCCTCGGGCACCGGTGGGCGGAAAACCAAAGCAAACGCCCCGAACAAACCCCTCCGCGCCTGCCCAAACCGCGCCCGCTCAATCCGTGCCCGAGCGCGCGACCTGTCTCATGGGCGGGCGCCGGGGGCCGACGCGCCTGCCGCGCGCGGCCGCGGGAGCCCTGGAGGGGGGGGGGGGGGAGGGGGGGGGCGCGGCGTGCCGCCGGCGCCGCTGCTCCTGTTGTCTCCCCCCAGGCTCCCCCCAAACTCCCGCCCCCCGATCGGCTCCGCCTGCGTCCCACGGCCGACTCCGGTCCAACTCCCCCAAACGCACCTCCGCCCCGCAGCCGTGGACTTCACCTTCCTCAAGACTTTCTTCCAGGCCGTGGTCGCGGAGCAGTACAGCGCAGAGGAGAAGCGCGCGGTGCTGGCGCACTGGTGCGCGAGGCCCCGCTCCCCCTCGACGCAACACACGTCTTGTTCTTTCTTCGTCGTTCGTCGTTCGTGGGATCTTGCCCTCCCCTGCCTGCTCTCCTGCTGCCCTGCACGGGCGGGCGGGCGGGCGGGCGGGCGGGCGGGCGGGCGGGCTCCCCCCGCCCGCTCGGCCTCCGCGGCCTGCGCGGCCTCTCCCCCTTCCCATTCCCCGCCCCCGCCTGCCCATCCAACCGCCTCGCCGACCTCTTCATTGGCAGGCTCTCCCTCTACAGGCGGAGGCCTCTCGCGCGCTCACACACGCCGCCGCACCCTCCCCCCCTCCCCCCCCTTCTCCCCAGGCTCTCCCTGTACAAGCGGGGGGCGCTGGCGCACGACGACGGCGTGACGGCGCTGCGCCTGCTCGTCACGCCCATGGTCGGCTGGGCCATGGAGCACGGGCAGGCCGACGTGCTCACGCCCGAGCTCGTGCGCTCCCTGGTCGCCGACGTCTTCAAGGTGCGGCGGCCGTGTGGTTTCGGTTGGTTGGGGTGGCCGCCGCAGCTTGGTTTCTGTCCCTGGTTTGTGGACTGCGTGAGCGGCTCGTAGGGGCGGGAAGCGCCGGCCCGGACGCGCGCAGAGGGGGCGCGCCGCGCGCGCAGAGGGGGCGCGCCCGCCCCGTGCGCGACGCGCAGCCAGCCCTGCGCCCCCCGCCCCCGCCCTGCGCGACGCGCGGCGCGCCCCACCCCCGCCCTCGCCCCCGCCCCGCACCCCCGCGCCTGCCGCAGAACCCCGAGGAGGGCGGGGCCAGCGAGCAGGTGCAGCTGGAGCTGGTGCAGCTGTGTGGGACGCTCATACACCACGCGGGCCACCTGTTTGTCGAGCACCGCAAGGAGCTGATCCAGTTTGGGTGAGGGGGGAGGGCTTTCCGTCGCTGGCAGCGGCGCTGGTCCGGCCTGGCGAGGCCAGGGGGGCTGCTGCCCGTGTTGCCAATGTCACAACAAGGAGGCGGGGTCGGTGCCAGCGAGGCTCGCTCGCGCACGAGGCGGCGTGGTGCGGAGCTGCATGCCGTGCGGGGGCGCGTGGAGGCGACGCTTGCGCGTCGGCGCTGTGTTGTGCGGCGGCTCGAGCGGGAGGAGGGAGCGGCGCGCGCGCCCGCCCCTCCCAAGCCCGCCCCTCCCAAGCCCGCGTGCCTCGACGTCGCTCGCTGCCGCCCGGTCCCTCCCCACGCTCGCCCGCCGCCCGCCGCCCCCTTCTCTCCACCCCACCACCCCACCCCCCGCAGCTGGTGGACGCTCAAGTACGACAACGCCGCCAAGCCGCACGCCTTTCTGTGCGTCGCGCGCTTCTTCCGAGCCTTCTCCACGCCAGAGAAGATCATGCTGCAGGCGCGCGCGACCCTGTGAATAATCAGGGTCGCTTGACTGTTTGTTCGAATGAAGAGTCAATAAGGAGTTTGAATCTCAAAGTGTCAGCCAGTGGTTTGAATCAGCGCTGCGCGCCGGGCCCTGCGCGCCCCCTCCCCCCGGCCCGACCCGACGCCCCCCGCTGCCCGCGCTCTGCCCTCTGCCTCCCGGCGCGCGCCCGCGCCGCGCGCGGCGCCCCTCGCCGCCCTCCTCCTCGCGCTCTTTTGCCCATTCCCCCTCTCTTTCCTGCCACCGCGCAGGTCTACGTGGCGCTCGCGCGGCTGGCGCAGACCGAGGCCGGCGCGCGCGACGCCGTGCGGCAGGTGCGCGGCGGCGCCCACGGCGCAAACCTCCCTCCCAGAAGGGGAAGGCCGCGCCGGCCGGAGGGCAGGGCGCGCGGGGCGGCCGCGGCCAGCCGCGCAAAGCCCGCGCGCGCCGCGCGTCGCCCCGAGGGCGGCCGGCTTCGCACGCGCGGCTCTCGGCCCTGCGTTTTCAGCCCGTCGCGGCCCGTCGATTCCTGACGTTCGTCGTTGATTGTCCCTAAACACCTGATTGTTTTGTTTGCACCTCGCAGGCGATCGACATCATGATTCCCACGCTCGCAGCGGTGCCGCCGGAGCCCCAGGGCGGGGCCAAGCCCGGCGGCGGCGGCGGCGGCGCGGCGCAGGACGGCGGCGGCGGCGAGGCCTTCCACGACGGTGGGCGGCGCGGGAGGGGCGCGCGGGGAAGCAGGGCGCGCAGGCCTGGTGACAGGGCGCAGCGCAGGGCGCAGGGGGGGTACACGTCGCCCCAGCAGCAGCCGGCTCCAACGCCCCACCCCCCTTGGCCCGTTGCCGCAGGCGCGCACCCGCTGGCCCGCGCCGCCTCAGCCGCCTCCCCGCCCCGCGGCAGCGGCGGCGGCGGGGGGGAGGGGTCGGGCGGGTCGGCCGCCGCTGCCGGCGCGGCGGCGGCCGCCGCCGCCCAGGCGCCCAGCTACGCGCGATACCTCAAAAAGGCGAGTTTAGTATCTATTATCATTAATATATTATCTTTATATTCTATATTCTATTGTTTGTTGTCTATTGTTCTGTTGTTTAGTGTTGGTGTTGTGTGTCGGTGGCGTGGCTGCCTCGAGGTGGCGAGAGAGAGTGGGGTGACTCGTCTGCTTCTGCGGCTGTTGGCCCTGCGTCGCCGCCGCCGCCGCCGCCGCCGCCGCCGCCGCCGCCGCCGCCGGCGTGCCCGCCCGTGCGCAGGCTGCCCCCGCCCAGCGCGCTTGCACACGCCCACACCCGCCCCGCCCCCGCAGGTGCTGGTGGAGGAGGGGCACAGCAGCGCCACGCTGCTCCACATCTTCCAGGCACGACTCCCGGGGAGGGGCGCGCCTGCGTGCATGTGCGTGCGTGCGTGCGTGCGTCTGTGCCTGAGGGTGGGAGGCGCCGCTTTCTTGCCGCGCCGCGCTGCCCCCGCCGCGAGCCGCGGTCGCAGCGCCCGCCGAGCGCGGCGGCCGCGCGCCGCCCGCCACGTGTCGGCCGCGGCGGCCGTCTGCGTCTCCAGCTCGCGCATGTCGGCCGCCGGGCCGGCGCGCGCCTCGCGCTCTCTCCCCTCCGCGCAGCTCATCGTGCGGTTGCGCTCCCCTCCCCCCCCCCGCGCCGCAGCTCATCGTGCGC
>PCFQ01000018.1:1068619-1104799 GCA_003063905.1 Chlorella sp. A99
TGTCCGGCGCCCGGGCGGCCCGCGCCCCCGCTCTCTCCCCCCCCCGCAGCCCATCGTGCGGTTGGCCCCCCCCCCCCCCCCCCCCCCCCCCCCCCGCGCCGCAGCTCATCGTGCGCAACCGGGATCGCTTCTTCTCCAGCCGCGCCCAGTTCATGCCCGCGATGCTCAACTCGCTGACGCGCATGGGCCTGCCCTCCAACACGACGCTGGAGAACCGACTGCTGGCGGTGGACATGGCGGCCAGCCTCTTGAAGTGGGACCAGGCGGCGGCGCGGTGAGGGGGGCCGACGGGGCACCGCGGAGCGGCGCGTCGAGTCGGCTGGCTGGTTTGGGGCGCGGGGCGGCGCGGCGGCCGGCCTGCTGCGATGGGACCGGGCGGCGGCGCGGCGAGTTGCTCGGCGCGAGAGATGGGTTCGGCGCGGGAGTGGGGGACGCGCGCGTTGCGCAGCAGTGGGAGGGCCGCGGAGGAGAGGGGACGCGCGAGAGCGCTGGAGGGCAGGCAGCAAGTGTGCCAGCGCAGCTGGCCGGGAGATGGGGAGCAGATGGGTGGATAGTCACGGGTGGATAGTCAGTGAAGCTGGCAGGGAGCAGATGGGTGGATAGTCACGGGCCCCCAGGCCCTCGCGTCGCCCACTCGCACTCCACCGCCGCTTCCCCGCAGGGAGGAGGGGGCCACGGGGGCCGAGGAGGCCGGCGCCGCCGCCGCCGCGCCGGCGCAGCAGCTGGGGGCGGCCCCCAGCCTGACCAGCGGGCAGCCGGGCGCGGGCGGCAGCCCTGCCGGCACCGAGGGCGGCGGCCGGCCGCCCGCACCCGCAGGCTCCAAGTGAGCGGCTGGCGGAGCGGCCGCCAGCTGGCAGCTGGGGCTCCTGGCCGCGCCCCACGTTCCGACGCCTCCCCCAAGACCTCACTCCACGTTCTCTTCTCGCGTCCTTTCTTTCCTCCCTTTCTTTCCTCCCCCCAGGGACCGGCTGACGCCGGGGATGGACGAGATGATCGTCAACTTCCTCGTCCGCATGGCCTTTGTCAGGTGACGCTCTGCTGGTTCAGCACTTTGAAATGTTTTCTTAGCAAGTGTTTTCTTAGTTTCTGTGTTGATTCAGGCGACGCCGCTTGCTGCTCCTGAACCGGGGGGGTGCGCGCCCCGGCTGGCTGCGCCGCCCGCGCCGCTCGCGCGCGCCGCCGCCGAGGGCGGCCAAGCTGCCCCTCCCAACCCCCCTTGCCCCACTGCCGCGCGCGCTGCGCCCGCCCCGCCCCCGCAGCTGCGACGCGCGCGACAGGGACGAGGCCGGCTGGCGCAAGCTCCACGCGCACTGCCTGGAGGTGCGGGGGCGGGGGCGCCAGCCCCGGCCCGCCGTGCCTGTTGCGCGCTGCGCATGCCACACCTCCGGCTCACCCACGCCACTCGCACGCACACTTGACCCTTTGCCGCGACGCTCGCGACGCTGCGGCGCAGGTGCTGCGCGACGCGGTGCGGCTGCGGCCGCCGGTCGCGCTGAAAATGCACTACTTTGAGAAGTTCCTGCAGCAGGTTTGGCATTATAGTTGTTTGTATTGTGTATCGATAACTAAATGTGAAGATGTGTTGACTGTCTTTCCCGCTCTGCCCTGTGCCGCTCCCCCCAACGGCGGCTCGCCGACCGCGCCCGCGCGGCGCCCCTGCTGCCAGGGCGCACATCAGGCCGCGTCCCAGCAGCCGCCCGCCTGCGCCGCCCCCCCACCGCTCCCCCCCCGACCCCCGCCGCGCGCACAGAACCTGCAGCAGCAGGCGGCGCAGGCGGCGACGGCGCAGCAGACGGGGCAGGCGCCGCCCACCGACCCCGCGCCCGCGCTCATGACCGGCCTGCGCATCGCAAACATCTTCCTGGTGGGCTGATGCATCAGACTCTTGTGCACAGTTCGGACTTTGCATGGATTGTGTACATTAATCAGACTATGCATGGATTGCATCGACGTCAGCCCGCGCGGCTGTGTGGGCGGCGCCTCGCACTCGCCGCGCCCAGGGTTGCACCGTGCCGCGCCGCGCCGGCGCCGGCTCTCCCTTTCCCAGCCCCCTGCCCCTTTGGCGATCCCGTGCAGGACTATGCGCCCGACGTGCTGACCGGCTGCGCCGCCAACCAGCTGGCTATGATGATGGAGCCGAGCCTGACGTGCAGGTGGGGTGTGTGGTGTGCGGGTGTGGGGAAAGGTGGGGTGGGGTGTTTGTGTGTGTTGGTGAGGTGTGTGCGTGGGGGGGAGTGGGGGGTGGGGCTGTCGGCATCCGTTTTCAAGAAGAAAAACAACGGCGGACGTGCAGCAGCCTTGTTTTACAGGTCTGGAAGCTGGCACCGCGGCCTCGCGCGCCCTCCCCCGCCTCCGGCCTCGGCCCACCGTCTCTCATCCCATGCCCCCCCCCCCCCCCCCCCCCGCCCCCCCCCCCCCCCCCCCCCCCCCCCCCCCCCCCCCGGCAGGCACAAGGCCCCCGTCGACCTGCTGGGAGCCTGCATGCGCAAGCTGTTCAGGTGCGGCCCCGCTGCGGCCGGCCCGCCCACGCCGCCGCGCCCCGCCGCGCCCCGCCGCGCCCCGCTCCCTCTGCCGCGCGCCGCCTGCCGGCCGACGCTCGGGTCGTTTGACGCGCTCGCCTGTTCCGCCGCTCCCCCGCCCTGCCCCGTGCGCACGCAGCTGCTACCCGCCGGGGCTGCCGCCGCGCAACACAGCCGAGGAGATGGCGGGCAAGCTTGAGGCGCGGCTGCACGAGGTCATCAACAAGTGAGGGCTCTCGATGTTGTTGATTTTGCGCTGCTATGCCTGAGAATAGTCGCCGCCTCTTGAGAACGAGGAGAACGAGGTCGTTGGACAGCGAGCCACCTTGTGGATCCGTGCCGCCGCTGCCAGCCTCTCCCCGCCCCATCAGCAACCCGCCAACCCACCACCTGGTGCGCCGCCCCTCGTGCCCCCGCAGGTTCCTCATCCTCCTGTCAGACGTCAACACCCCCCTCCACCCCGACATGGCGCTGTATGCGTGCAACTGCGTCGCCGTCATGCGCGCCGCCATGGCCGCGCAGCCCGACTGCATGCAGGCGCGCGCGTGGGGTGGGGTGGGGGGTGGGGGGGAGGGAGGCAGGAGAGGCACGCGGCGGCAGGAGAGGCGCGCCGCGCGGGGGCCGCGCGCCTGGGACGAGCGCCGCCGGCCTGCGCCCCCCCGCTCCGCCCCGCACTCGCCTTTCCACCCCCCCCGACCCCTTGCCCCACCCCCTGCCCCACGAAACGACCCTGAAAGCGCAGCCGCTGATCGGCCCCCTGCTAAAGGCGATGCACCGCATGGCCAAGGAGCACAACACCAACCCCCAGGCGCGGCGCTTTCTTCCTTCCTCTTCTTCTTTGTTTAACTGGGAGCGCCGGCAGGGAGCAGACAGAGGGCCCGGCCGCGCGCCGAGGGGCCCGGGCGCGCTCCCTTCCCCGCTCGCCCGCCCGTGCCCCCGCCCCTGCCGCGAGCCACCCTCCCCCCCGCCGCCGCCGCCGCCGCCGCCGCCGCAGATGGGCCTGCTGGCCGCGCGCGCCGGCACGCCGCCGCGGGAGGAGCCGGCGGACTCGGAGTTTGGAACGGGCGCGTGGTTCATGTACAACGCGCTCAACGGTGGGGCAGATTTTAATGGAACTTTAAGGAACTCTTGAGATTAAGATTCACAACCGGGTTGGCAGCGATTGAAGTTGGCTGGGGCCTGTGCACAGCGGCAGCCCCCGCCTTCCTCCGCTGACGTGCCCCGCACTACCCCCACCCCCCCCACCCCCCACCCCCACCCCCACCCGCAGCCGCCGTGCCCTCGGCGCTTGTGCTGTCGGCGGAGCACCGCCGCCACTTCCTTTCCACCCTGGTGATGCTCATCACGGGGCAGAGCGTGCGCCAGGGCCAGGTGCGACGCTTGTTTCGCACCGGCGCTCGTTGCATGTTCCCGCGCTACCAATTGACGTTCGCAGCCTGTCGCTGGGCGTCGGTCGGCCGCCGCCGCGCGTCGCCCCACCCTCCCTGCGCCCATTGCAATTGCCGACTCGAAACCAATCCACCGCGCGTGCAGACCGACCCTGCCATCATGCTCACCGTGCTCCACATGCTGCGCACGTGGCTGCTGGGGGAGCCGCCCGCCGGCGCGCCCGGCGTCCCCGGCGGCGCCCCCGGCGGCGCCCCTGGCGCGCCCGGCGCCGCCGCGCCGAGGGGCCCCGGCGCCAGCGGCGCGGCGATGCTCACCTCCAAGGAGCTGCTGGTCATCATGCAGCGGGTGGGGCGCCGCCGCCAGCCTGGCCCGGCCTGCATCGGCATGGGCGCGGGCGGGCGGGAGGGGGCGAAGGGCGAAGGAGCGGCGGCGCCGCGCGCGCCGCCCCCTCTGCTCCGCTCCCCCGCCCCTCCCATGCGCCTCCCTTTGCAACACGCAACTGATGACCAACTGAAAACAACGCACGCGCCCGTCGCACCCCCCCCCCTACCCCCCCAAAAAAACGACTTCCTCCCCTCCACAGGTCGCCCAGGTCGACCGCATGCAGGTCATCCCCCCCGCGCTCAAGCCGCGCTGGGACTCCCTCTTCCTCGACCTCCTCTATCGCGCCATAACCCAACCGCAGCAGGTCGGCAGCAGCTGCGCTCGTTCCCTTGTTCCGCAGTGGATGAGGTGGTGGAGTGCTGCTGGCCCCCCTCCTGCCCCCCCTCGCCCTCACCCCACCACCCACACCCACGCCCACGCCCCCCCCACGCCTCCCCCCCACCCCACCCCGCGCACCCCCCCGCCCCTGCGCAGCACGTGGGCGGCGCCGAGCTGGCGGCAGAGGTGTTCACCCGCGTGGAGCGCACCTTCTGCTGCGGCCTGCAGTCCTCCGACCCCGCCACCCGGCAAAAGGTGGGGACGAGGGCCGCGCGGAGCAGCGCGGGCGCTGCGAGCGAGATGCGGTGACGGGCTTGCTCCTTGTGCATTTCGGGGGGGCGCGTCGCGCTGCATGCGAGGCGCGTGCCCGGCGGTCAGAAGCTCGCCCCGCCCACGCCCTGCACCCCGACCCGACCCACCCGCCTGCCCACCCCCAATCACCAAAACAGTTCTTCCGACTCTACGCCAGCCGCCTGCCGCCCGACCTCTTCGACCGGCTGCGCTACATCATAGCGGTGCAGGCGAGCGCATGCTTTGAGTCCGCCGGCGGCGCTCTGGGCTCGCCGCTGGGATTGCCGCTCGCTCGGCGAGCGGGCCCGACCGCGCGGGCCGCGCTCCCCCTTCACACGTGCGCGCCGCCGCGCCCGGCGCCGCCGACTACCCTCGCCCCCCTTCCTCCTCCCCCCGCGCTGTCCCCTCCCTCCATCCCCGCGAGCGCGCGCGACGCAGGATTGGGACTTCATCTCTCACACCTTTTGGCTCAAACACGGCGTGGCGCTGCTCTTCGACAGCCTCAACCTGCGCGACCCCATCACGCTCGCCTACAACTCTGGTGGGCGCTCTGCTCCAGTCTGAGGGGATGATTTCGAGTGGTTTGAGGTGATGGTTTGAGTGAAGAAAGCAATGTTGAATGTTCTGAGTCGAAATTGGAACCTCCCCTCGTCTCTTCTCCTCCATGCCGGGGTCCGGGCGCTGGTGCCCGCCGCGCCGCGCACTCCGCCCGCGCCCGTACCCCCTGCCGCGGCCTGCCCGCCCGCGCCTGCCTCGCCTCCCCCTGAGAAGCGCCTTCCTCCTTGCCTGCGCGTCGCAGCCCACGTGCCCCCGCTCTTCAACTTCGTCGAGTCGCTGGCTTTCCCCCCGCTGCTGCACCAGCAGCAGCAGCAGGGCCAGCAGGGCCAGGCGGCGCAGCAGCAGGGGCAGGGGCAGCAGGGCCAGGCAGCGCAGGGCGCGCAGGCGCAGGGGGAGGCCAAGCCGGGGCAGCCGGGGGAGGTGAAGCAGGAGCCCGGGGCAGAGGCGCCCGCCGCCGCCGCCGCCGCCGCGGCCGTCAAGCTGGAGGGCGGGCAGGCGCCGGAGGGCGAGGCGCCGGCGCAGCAGGCGCAGCAGGCGGCGGCGCCGCAGCCCGCGAGCGGCGACACTGCCGAGGCAGCGGCGGGCGCCGGGGCCAAGGGCCCGTCGCCGCCGCCGCCGCCGCCGCCCACCTCCACCTCGCTGCTGCCGACCCTGGACCTGGCGCTGCCGCCGGCGCTTTCATCCATCCTCAAGGAACAAGTCGAGTTCATGCGCACGCAGACGTCGCTGCGGTCAGAGGCGCTGGTGAGGGCGGCGGCGGTGGGCAGCGGCCGGGGTGGGGGGTGGGGGGAGGCGCCGCGTGCCCATTGGCCCCGCCGGACGCGCCGCCCGCGCTCAGCGCCTGACCACAGCCTCCGACATCCCAGCAACAACAACCCAACCCTCTCTGCCACCGCCCCCCCCCCCCCAGGTGTCTTGCCTGATCGAGGTGCTGCTCTCTGACCCGGCGGTCGCGCACCACCTCTGGGTGCTGCTCTTCCCCATCGTCTGGACCTCTCTCGCCAAGGAGCAGCAGGCGCGGCGCGGCGGCCCGGCGGCGCCGCCCCCTCGCCGGCGCCTGGCCTCGGGCCCCCTCCCCGGCTCTGCCCGCCGCCCTCTCCCTCTCCCTCCCTGACTCTCCTCCTCTCCTCTCCACTCCCTTCCCTTTCCTCCCTTCCCTCCCCCGCAGACCGCCCTCGCCAAGCCCATCATCCAGCTGCTGTCCAAGGAGCACCACACGCGGCAGGCGCTGCTGCGCCCCACGGTGCGGCGCGCCAGCCCTCCCTCCTCGCGAGCATGTGCCCCCCCGTGCCTCCCTCCCTCCCGCCCCTGCCCCTTCGCCCTCCCTCCCGCCCCCGCCCGCGCAGCCTTTTCCCCATCGCACACATGCGGGCCCCACCACCACCACCACCACACACCCCACCCCACCCACCACACACCCACACACACACCTCCATCGCCCCTCGGTACCCCCCCCCCCCCCCCCCCCCCCCCCCCCCCACCCCCCCCCCCCCCCCCCCGCCTCCCCGCCCCCCACCCCANCCCCCCCCCCCCCCCGGTCCCCCCCCCCCCCCCCCCAGGTCGGCGCCACGCTGCTGGAGGGCATCTCCCTGTCCCAGCCGCAGCCCAAGATCCCGGCGGAGATGATCAAGTACATGGGCCGCCACTTCCACGCCTGGCACACCGCAATCTCCATGCTCGAGAGCCACGTCGGGTGCGGCGCGGGGGGGCGTGGCGCACGCGGCGCTGCGGTTGCCAGCCGACGGCCGCGGACCGGGCTCATTGCAAAGAGCCGAGCGGCGTCGCGCAGCGGCGGCGCGGCCGGGCCGTGCGGCCGCCGCGTCGCGAGGCCGCCCGCAGCACTGCCACCCCACCCCACACCCCCACCCCCACACACTTCACCCCACCCACCCACACCCACACACCATACCACTCCTCCCCTGCAGTCTCTTTCCCGGGGACATGCGCTGCTTCGACGCAGTGTGCGAGCTGTACAGGTGGGGCTGGGCTTGGGGCCCAGCGAGGGAGGGAGGGAGGGAGGCATGGAGCGCCAGCCGGCGCCAGCCGCGCGGCGGGGCCGGGGCGGCCCGCGCCGCGCCCCCCGCGCGCCGCCCCCCCCCCGCCGCGCCGCGCCGCCCGGCCTCCGCGGGCGTGAGCGGCCGGCCCACGGCGCCACGCCTGGCGACGAGAACCCAAGTAATAACGACACGATTCCAACGCCCCCCCCCCCCCCCCCAGGGTGCTCGGCGAGGACGACATGGTGGCGGGGCTGTGGGCGCGGCGCGCGGCCGCGCCCGAGACGCGCCTCGCGCTCGCCCTCGGCCAGCATGGCTTTCTGGTGCCCGCGCAGCAGGCGTGCCTGGAGCTCATGTCGCGCAGCGTGACGGGCGCGATCGCAGGCGAGGGGGACGGCTGGGGGGGGGGGGGGGGCGGGCAGGGGNTCGTCTCGCTCGCTCGCGCGCTCTGTGTTTTGATCGCTCTGTGTTTTGATCGCCGCCCCCTCCGCTGCGCTGCGCAGGCGCACCTCAAGCAGGCGCTGCCCAAGGCGGCGGTGGAGGAGGGGCCGGAGCTGTCGTTCGTGCGGGCGCAGCTGGCGCTGCAGGAGGTGCAGGTGCGGCGGGGGGCGGGGCGGGGGGTGGGGTGGGGGGCGCGGACGTGCGCGTGGCGGCGACGTGGGAGCACGCTCGCGTGGGTGTGTGGGGTGGGAGGGGCTGGGGGCCCGCCTGGGCCTGCGCCCCACACGACCAAATAGCCTGCCCTCCGCAAGTTCACAACCCGGTCGTTCGGTTGGCCGACCCAGGAGCTGATCTTGCTTCCTTTTCCAATTCTTTCCAATTCTTTCCGACACTTCTTTCCCTCCCAAACCAGGTCATGGAGGTGGACAAGATCTGCAAGCAGGGGCTGATGCAGTGCGTCAACCGATGGTGGATGCTTCCCGAGGGCTCGCCCTGGGCCGCCGCCCCCGTGCTCCACGCCTTCCAGGCACGCTTGGGGGCGCGCGCGCCGCTCTGCCATTCGGCTGGCTACTCTGTTGTTCGGCTGGCCGCGAGCCCGAGTGGCGCTCGCGGCCAGCGCCGCCAGCCGCCGCGCGCCGGCGCCGCGGTCGCTCCTCCCGCGCCCGCCCGCCGCGGCCTCCTTGCCTCCTCGCGAGCCATCGCCCCCTTCCCAAACCTCCTTCCTTCCTTTCTCCAATCCTTCCTTTCTTCCTTCCCTTCCCTTCTTTCCACCCCCTCGCAGCGCGCGGTGGAGCTGCAGGAGAGCTGGCGCATCATGGTCGAGTTCTCGATGCAGGGCGGCCCTGGCGGCGCGTACCAGGACCACAAGGTGTGCCCCCCCCCTTGGGGCTCGCCCGGGGCTCGCTGTTCTGGTTGTGTTCTGGTTGCTTGCAAACGGGCGTTTGCGCTCGCGCCGCCGCGGCCTGTGCCCGCTCGGCCGCGATCCCCTCCTGCTGCTGCCCGCCGGGCCGCGCGCCCGCCGGCCGCGCTGGCATCGCCCGGGCTTGCCGCGCGCCGGCGCGGCCGGTGTGGCTCCCTCTCCGGTCCCGGATCCGACGGCGTGCTTCCGCGCTTCCGCGCTCGGCCGCTTCCCAGACCGCTGGCTGCTTTGGCTGTCAGTCGACAAAGATGGTATCTTTGTCGGCTGACAATCTGACGTCTAACAATCTTGTTGGCAGTCTGACAGTCTCTGTTGGCTGACAGTCTGGCGTCCGTGCGCGCGCAGGACATCTGCGAGACCTGGAAGCTGCGCACGCCCAATGAGTGGGAGCCGCTGCGGTGGTGGAGCGACCTGCTGAGCTGGCGCAACCAGGCGCGCGCTGCACGGCGGCCGGGGCGCCGGGGGAGCTGGGCCGACGCGCCTCGACGCGGGTTCCTTCTCGCCCCTCGCTGCCCCTCCCTCGCGCCTCTCTCGCTTCCTCTCCCCGCTCTGTGCCTCCCCTCCTCCCCTCCTTTCGTTCCCCCTTCTCACCGCCCCCGCTCTCCCTCCCTCCCTCCCTCCTTTCCTCCCTTCTTTCCTCCCTTCTTTCCTCCCTCCCTTCTTTCTTTCCTCTCCCGCAGGTCTACAACCTCACCATCCGTCAGTTCACCAACCTCGTCCAGCTGGCGCCCACAATGCACCAGATGGGGTACCGCGACAAGGTGCGGCGCCATGTGGCGTGACATAGACGCGCGCGCGCGCGCGCGCGCGGCGGCGCGGGCGCATGCGGCCAGAGGCAGCCGGCGCGCGGGGCGGCGCGGGCGCATGCGGCCAGAGGCAGCCGGCGCGCGGGGCGGCGCGGGCGCATGCGGCCAGAGGCAGCCGGCGTGCGGGGCGGCGCGGGCGCATGTGGCCAGAGGCAGCCGGCGCGCGGGGTGGCGCGGGCCCTTCGCCTCGCGCCGCCCATCCCCCTGTGACGCTCTCGGCCCCCTTCTTTCTTCCTTCGCAGGCCTGGAGCGTCAACCGCCTTGGCCACATCGCGCGCCTGCACTACCAGCCGGAGGCCTGCTGCCACATTATCAACACGCTGTGAGCCGCGCGCGGCGCGCGCCGCCGCCGGCGGCCGTTCCCCGCGCCGCCGCCGCCGCGCCCCGCCGCGCGCGCTGCGCCCGGCGCGCCCGGCGCCCTGCCCCGGGGTCCCTTTTCCCCTCCCGCGCGCGCGCCCCTGCGCGCTCCCCGCCTCTTTCTTTCCTCCGCCCCATCGCTTCGCTTCTTTCCACCCTCCCCCCGCAGCTACGGCTTCAACGCGATGGAGGTGCAGGAGGCGTTTGTAAAGGTGGGGGGGGAGCGGAGGAGGTGGTCTGTCCCCCCGTCTCTGCTCCCTGTGCTGCTCCCCCTCGCCCCGCGCCGACCCTTCCCCTCCCACCCACCACCCCCCACCCGTGCGCCCGCCCACCCACGCGCCCGCAGGTGGCGGAGCAGGCGCAGGCCTACCTGCTGCAACGCGAGGAGCACATGCACGGCCTCAACCTAATCAACTCCACCAACCTAGACTACTTCCAACCCACGGCGAGGCGTTTTGCTGGTCGGATTTACATGTGCTGACTGAATAAATTGGCTGGCAACCGCTGCTAACAACCGCCGGTGCCAAGAGCAGGAAGTTGATTAGTGTTAGAGGGAACCGACCTGCGCGCCGGCCCTTTCAGCACCCCTGCTCACGCCACGCCCCCCCCCCCCCTCCCCCCTCTCCCTCTGCTTTCCTCCCCCTCGCAGCACCAGGCGGAGATGATCAACCTCAAGGCCCAGTTCCTGGAGGCCCTGGGCGAGGCCGATGCGGGTGGGTGGTTTGTTGCGCCCTTCAGCGGCGCGCCGCCCGCGCCCCCCGGCCCCCCACTCCTCCACCCGCCCACCCACACACGCCGCACGTGCACGACACCCCCTCGCTCCATCGCCGCCGCGACCCCCAGCCCTACCCCTCCTCGCCCCCCACAGCCCAAGCGACGTTCAGCGAGGCGCTGACGCTCTGGAGCCTCTGCCCCGACGCCTGGGTCGCCTGGGCGCGCTTCTGCGACGGGCGGTACGCGGCGTGTGGGCAGGCGAGCTGGCTCGAGTTTGCGGGCGCGTGCTACACGCAGGTGCGGAGTTTTTTTGTTTCTTTCTTCTTTGTTGTTGTTTACTTTTGGCGCGCGGGGGCGTGCTACATGCAGGTGGGGAGCTTTTGTTTCTTTCTTCTTTGTGGTTGTTTTGCTTGGGCGCGCGGGGGCGGGCAGAGGGAGCAATGGGGCGAGCAGGCGCGCAGACGCCCTGGCACCTGCTGGCTCTGCCCCTTGCGCCTTCCGCGCCCTCCTTTGCCACTCATCCCAACACGCAATCGACCCCGAACACCCAACCAAACAGCAACGACGCCCCACCCCACCCCACCCACCCACCCACCCACCCCCACACACCACACCTAAACACACACACATCCGCAGGCAGTCAAGCTGTCGGGCCTCGAGGCGCGAGCGCTCGTCCCGCGCCTGCTCCACCTCCTCATGCTCGACTCGGCCGGCCCCGAGGCCGTGGGCCGCACGCTCATCGCCCAGTGCGCCGACATGCCCACCTGGGTGCGTCCAATTTTAGCATTTTGTGTTAGTGGATATATTGTTTTTTTATAATGTTGTGTTATGTGTTGGTGGACTGCCCATGCCCCCCTGCTGCCCCCGCGCCCGCCTGCCGACTCCCGCGGCCGCGGCGGAGGCGCTGGGCGGGCGCGTCGGCGGCAGCGCGCCGCGCTCGAGCGACGGCATGTCTGGCGCGTGCCTCGGTGCGGCGCCGCCGTCCACGCCGACGCGAAACGTCCCTCTCCCTGTTCTTTCCTCCCCTTCTGCCCCGCAGGTGTGGCTGCCCTGGGTGCCGCAGCTCATGATGAGCCTTCAGCGACCCGAGGTTGCCACCGCGCGCCGCATCCTCTCAGTCGCCGCGGGTGGGCCTTGGCTTGCGCTCTCACTTTGCACAGCTGGGCGGCCGCGCCCCCGGAGCGCCGTCGCACGCGCGCGGCCCCCCCATCCGCGCCCCAAACCCACCCCACCCCTCCACCCCATCCGCGCCCCAACCCCACCCCAATGCGACCCCCAACCGCACAACACCACGCGACCCCCAGCGCCGCCGCGCGGGCGCGCGCCCGCAGCAGCTCCCTGAGACAGAGACAAAACCTCCTTTCTCTCTCCCTCCACCCCGGCAGGCGCGCACCCGCAGCAGCTCTACTGGCACGTGCGGCCGGCGATGATGGCGATGAAGGAGGCGGCGGTCAAGGCGGTGAACGAGGCCAAGGCGCAGGCGCGCGTTTGCGAGCGAATTTCTATGTGAATTTCTACGTGGAAAGGCGGGCTGCGCGCGCGCGTCGCGACTGCGCCGGGCGGCGTCGACGTGCGTGCCGGTGCGAGGCGCGCAAGCGCGTGCGGGGCGAGCCCCCCACCCACCCCGCCCCGCCCCCCGCCCCCCACCCTCACCCCCCTCCCCCCTCCCCCGCGCAGGCCAAGCAGCAGCAGCAGCAGGAGCCGGGGGGCGTGGGCGGCGAGGGCGGCGAAGCCAAGGCGTCGCCCGCCAGCGGCGGCGGCGCCGCCGCCAAGGAGGGCGACCCCGCCGCCGGCGACGACGCGACGGGCGGCCAGCAGCAGCAGCAGCGGCCGGCCTCCCCGCAGATAGAGAAGCCTATAGAGGTGGGTATAGAGGTGGGGCTGGGAGGTTTGTGCGCGGCCTCCGCGCCCCTCGCCCTCCCCGGGCCGCCGCGGGCGGCGAGGCCGCGCGCGCTCCTCCTGCTCTCCTCGCGCCTCCCGACAAGCTCGCGATCGTGCATTCTTTCTTCCTTCCTGCCCCCCGCGCGCGCCGCAGGTCATGGCCTACGAGGCCTGCCGCGACGTCGTCGAGGCGCTGCGCGCCAAGCTCTCGGCGCCGCTGCAGGTCCTGGAGCAGGTGGGAAGAAAGCGCGCGCTCGCGGTGGGAAGAAAGCGCGCGTGCGGTGGTTGTGATGCGTCGGTGGTGTGTGCTGAGGGGGCTGGGTTGAGGGGACTGGGTTGAGGGGGGTGAGGGAGTCGGGCGGTCGGGCGGCACGAGAGGGCAGGCCGTGGCGGGCGAGCGGCGGGCGGCGGGGGCCTCGCGACTGTTCCAGCGCTTGCGCTGCGACTCCCCAACCGACGACAAGCCAGCGACCTCTGCCGTTCCAGCAGCCCCTGGTTCGCAGCCAGCCTGCATGTGCCTCCAACCCAACCTGTCTAATTTTGCCGATCTAATTCCTGCTTTCTTCCCTCCCCTTCCTCTCCTCCCAACTGCCGCAGGTCATGGCGGAGCTGGGCCAGCGCTTCCTCACACGCACCGAGGAGCGCCTGCTGGCGGTGGTGCACACGCTGCAGCAGCGCACATACAAGATGGCCCTGCCGGCGGGCGCGCCCGTGGTCGAGGCGTTCAAGTGAGGGGCGCGCTCTTTTGATTCAACAAGAAACTTTCTGAAATCGTCTTTCTTGAGGGGGGCACTCCTTCCTGGCGGTGTGTGTTTGTGCGTGTGCTTTCGCCGCCGTCTCTCCTGTCTGTCGGCGCTCCCTTCCCTGTTGCCCGCTTTGTCGGCGGCGGCGCCGTCTTCCTCGACGCCCGACTTTCACCTCCGCCCCCTTCGCTGTCTTCCTCGGCGCCCGTCCCCCCACCCCCCCACCCCTGCTCTCGGTGCAGGCGCGAGCTGGCGGGCGTGTGCAAGGCCTGCAGCGCGCGCGAGGGCGGCGGCGGGCCGCAGTCGCGCATCGGGCAGTACCAGGCAGGAGCGGGGTGTGGACTGGCCGTGGGGGCGGCGTCTGCGTGGCACGTCAGCGCGGGGGGAGGGCGGCGCGCCGTGCGCGTCTCGTCCCCCTGCGCTCCCCCCTTCTCCCGCTCTGTCGCCCCGCTCTCTGTTCCCCTCCGCCCGCCCCTCCCTCTCACCCCCTTGTCTCTCCCCCCCTCTCCCCTGCGCAGGTCCAGTTTGCGCGGGACCTGGACCCCGCGTCCCCCAGCAGCCCCCAGACCCTGGGAGAGATGACCGAGCGGCTCAAGGTGCGAACCGTTGCAGTGCGTTGCATTAACAGTAACGGCGACGGGGGCGACGCCCTGCGATCGAGCGCCGATTCCGCCGGTCCAATCCTGCTCGTCTCCGCGTGCCGCGCTCCCCTCCCGCCCTCGCCGGCGCCGCCTGCGCCACCGTCCCGCCGCACGCTGCCCACCCCCCACACCCAACCTGCACCAGCCCCCACGCGCACCCCCCAGGGCCGCCCAACCCCACACACCCAACCCACACCAACCCCCGTCCGCCGCACTCCGCCGCAGGGCTGGCGCATCATGCTGGAGACTGTGATCGAAGACACCTTCCCCCCCGTTATGAAGACGGAGAACGAGGCGCCCATGGCGAGTCGCTCAAAAGGGTCGCTCGATATATATTGGGTCGCTCAAAAGGGTGGCTCAAAAGCGCCGACAGACGATGAGTTGTGGAGGTCTGTAGAAGATTGCGGGCTGGGCCTGGCCTGCCCTCGCCCCCTCGCTTTCCTCCCTCACTTTCTTTCCTCCCCCTCCGGCGCAGCTGCTGGAGATGAGCCTGGAGGACATCGAGATGCCGGGGCAGGCGAGCGCCGCTCCCTTTCTCTTTCCCCTCGGCCCTCGTTCCCGCTCTTTGCCTCTTTGCCTCTTCGAGCGGCGCGCTTGCCACCCAGCCGTGGCGCTCGCCGCCCCCCCTCGCCT
Organism: Chlorella sp. A99; assembly: GCA_003063905.1. NCBI lineage: Eukaryota > Viridiplantae > Chlorophyta > Trebouxiophyceae > Chlorellales > Chlorellaceae > Chlorella > Chlorella sp. A99. The sequence goes on from PCFQ01000018.1 coordinate 1,083,208, forward strand.
TCCCCTTTCACCGGCGCCGCCCCTTTCACCGGCGCCGCCCTCCCAAGGAGAACAGGCGACGACGCCTCCTACAATCCATGGTGCTGACCTCTGTTGCGCCTCCCTCCCCCGCAGGCCTTCCCCGCCCCAGACTCCCCCGACATGGTCTATGTGGAGCGCTGCGGCGCCGAGATCGAGGCACGCGCTTTTGGGGGCTTGCCAGTGCCGATGCCGCGCTTCTCCCTCCCTCCCTGGTTGCCAGCGTTTGCTCTCTGCCCCGCTGCCTCTCCGCGGCGGGCATTGCGTGCCGCCCGCCCCCGCTCCCCCCGCCTCTCCCAACGCCTCCAGCCTCCCTCCCAGCGCCTCCAGCCCGCTCTCCTCCCAACCCATCACAACCTTTTTTCGACCGCAGGTTGTGCGCCGCAACTGCAACTCCTTCCGCCGGCTCAAGCTCTACGGCTCCGACGGCGTCGCCCGATCCTTCCTCATACAGAACACCCAGGTGGGCGCATTGCGAATCTTCTGTTGAAGTAACATGTTAAAAATGTTAAAATAACGTGTTGAAATGCTGTCGTGATTGTTGCTGCGCAGCAGCCTGCCTACGGCCGCGACCGTGCCGTGCCGCCGTCGTGCGCCGCGCCGCCCCGCGCGGCCCCCCCGACGCGCGCGCGTCGCCCCGCACCGAGGCGCCATCCCTCCCTCTGCCCCCGTGCACGCCAGACCATCACCGGCTCTGAGGAGCGCATCGCGCAGCTGCTGCGCAACGCCAACGGCCTGCTGGACGCCCACCCCGAGAGCCGGCGGCGCGCGCTGCGCTTCAACGCCCCCGCCATCCTGGTGCCCTGGGCGGGTGAGCAGGGGGAGCGGGCAGTCGGGCGGCCGGCGGCCTGCTGCTGCTGCGCTGATTGGTGTTTGGGCTGGTCGGCTCGTGCGCGGCGGTGACGCGGCCGCGGACGCAGCGCCGTCTGCCTCTCTGCCTTTCTGCCATTCCCACGCGACTCAGTACTCGACTCGACAAACCAACACAATCGCACGATCGCGCCCACCCACCCACCCGCCCGCCCGCCCGCATTCTTTCCACCAGGTGTGCGCATGGTGGAGGACGACCCCTCGGCCGTGCCCTTCCTGGATGCCTACGAGACCCACTGCGCCCGGTGGGGGGGTGTGGGGGCGCTGCACACTGCCGACTGTGGTGTTGGGGCGCTTGGGGGGGGGGAGGAGAGGGGGGTGTCCGCCTCGCTGGGGGGGGGGAGCAGTCACGCCGCGCCGCGCCGCTCACCTGCCCCTGTTGAGCGCGTCTGACGAGCGCCTCCCCGCCCCCCAAATCCGCAGCTACGGCCGGGAGCCGGACGCGCCGATCCTGGCGTTCAAGGCGGCCACCTGCACCGACCAGGGCATCACCGCCGACCCAGAGGTGCGCTCTCTTTTCCGTCAATCACACTTATTTGCGCACGTACAACTAGTTTTAGTTTGCTGTCGATGCACAGGTCTCCATTGGCCGCAGCTCCCGTCCCGTGCAGCCCGGGCGAGTGCAGCGGCCAGCCGGGGGAACAGGGCGCGGCGCCCCCTCCCCCCTCCCCCCTCCCCGCGCCCCACGCGCGCCGCCGCCCTCCCCCGCCGCCGCGTCCGCCCCCTCCCGTCGCAGGTGCGGCTGCAGGCGTACGTGCACGTGGTGGAGCAGTACGTTACCGAGAACATCTTCTCGCAGTACATGTGAGCGCTGCAATGAGCGCTGCAAGAGAAAACGCTGCTCCGCGCGGTCGAAACTCGTTTGCAGACCGTCGCGCTGGCCGCGCCGACGCTCACAGCGGCCGGCGGCCACTCCTCCCTTCCCCCCCTCCTCACGCTCCCTCCGCCGTCCCCCCGTTGAAACCTGTCTTCCCCCCGCTGAAACCTTTCTTCTTCCCCATGCGCGGCCCATGCGCGCGCCCCTCCTCCCACACACCCACACACCCTCCCCTGCCCCCTCCCACCCACACCCACACCCACCCACCCACCCATTTCCCTTCCAGGTACAAGACCATGGTGGAGAACAGCCGCACGATGTGGACGTTCAAGAAGCAGTTTGCGCTCTCCACGGCGATGAGCGGTGCGCAAAAGCTGCTCGGCAGCGGCGCCGGCGCCGCCAGCTCAGGCCCGCCTCGACGACGCGGTCGACGGCCGCGTGGCCCGGGAGGTTCCTGGGCCGGCGGAGTGCGTGCGCAAACTTGCCTCTGGCCCACTCCCCGCACCCCCGCTCCCGCAGCCGTGGCCTGCCACCTCCTCCTCCTCACCGGCCGCTCCCCCGGCAAGGTGCTCGTCTCCAAGGCCTCCGGCCGCGTGGGCCAGGCGGAGCTCATATCCGCCTACGACACGCGCTTCCAGCTCGAGCGCGGCCACGAGTCGGTGCCCTTCCGCCTCACTCGCAACATGCAGGCGCGCTTGTTGGCGCGTGTCGGCGCTGCTGCTGTTTCGTTTGGCGTCTTTTGGTGTTCTGCTGCGCGCGTTTGTTTGCTGTTTTGGCTGCTGCTCTGCACGCGGCGGGACGGCGCCTGGCTGTTCCACGCTGGGGCTTGGTGGTTTGCGCCGCCCTGCGCCGCGCGGCCGTCGGCGCCCGCCCGCGACGGCCGGCGCTGCAGCCGGCACTCACACCCGCGACGGCCGGCGCTGCAGCGGCACCCGCACCCGCCCCTCTCTCCACCTCCCGCCCCTCTGACGAACCGCAGGCCTTCATCGGCCCGCACGGCATGGAGGGCCTGCTGCTGGCGGCGGGCGCCGCCGCCGCGCAGGGCCTGCTGCATCAGCACGGCTCGCTGCCCTCCCAGCTCGCGCTCTTCCTCAGAGACGACATCCTCGCATGGGCCGCGCGCCGCAGCGGCGCGCGCAGCATCGCCGCGCTCGCAGCCTCGCTCAAGCCCGCCCAGGTGGGGCGACAGCGGCGGCGGCGGCGGCGGTCGCGTAACCACGTGCTCTGTGTGTCTTTGGTCTTTGGTGTGGTCTCAGTGTTGAGCCGGCCGGGCGCCGGCGGCGCGGTCCCACGGCGGGCGACCCTGCGCCGCCCCGCCCCCGTCCCGCCCCTCTTCTGATTCCCTGCGCTCCCGCCCGCCACGCGCGCCTCGTTCTCCCCTCCTCCCTCCTCCTCCCAGCTGGACGCTTGCGTCAATCTCAACGTCAAGGCTGCCCTCGACCGCACCAGCCAGCTGGGCCCCGCGTCGTCCGTTACGTGCGAGGTGCGTGCGAGGGCCTGCCAGCTGCCACTGCTGTTGCTTGCTTTTGTTGTTGGTGTTGGCGCAGGGCAGTCTTTGGCGCTGGTGCGTGGGCACGCGTCCCTTCGCCTCACCCCCCCCCTCACCCGCTGCTCGAGCGCCGCCGCCCCGCCGCCGCCGCCGCAGGGCAACCCGCAGCAGGGGATGCGGCACCTGGTTGAGGCGGCCGTCGCGCCCGCCAACCTGTGCCGCATGGAGCCCACGTGGCAGCCCTGGCTCTGAGCACGGCGGCCCCGGCGTCGGCGCGCCGGCTTTAGCAGCCTGGAGAGGGTCTGCTGGTGCGCCAGCCCCGGCAGTTCTCCTGGTACGGCAGCCTCGCGTGTTGTGTCTCCCTCTGTTCCCCTTCCCTTCACCCTTCCCTTCAGTTTCCCTCCTCGCTCCTTGCTCTTTCGTCCGTTTCCTTCCCCATGGGCCCCCGATGCCTTCGTCCTGACGCCCCTTGGCTGACTTGTGACACAAACACACGCGCCTGTCGGCAGCGCTCGGGGCGCACGTGCAGGCGAGGGCGCGCGGCCGACGGCAGGGCGGCCCATCGCCGGCACGGCAACGCAGCGCACGTGGCTGGGGCAGGGAAGAAAGACAAAGACGAGGCGACAAGTGAGACACGCCCAACAGTAAACTCGTGCACAAGAGGATGCGACAGCAGGAAGGAAGGAGAAAGCCCTGGGCAAGCAACACGCGTGGTGGTGGTGTTTGCATGCATGCGTCAGGCAGTGCCGCCCGCATTCCCCTCTTCGTCCCCCTCTGCCACGGCGGGGAGCTCCTTCTCCTCTCCGCCCTCGGCCCCTTCCTCTGCCCCTTCCTCTAGCAGCTGCCCCAGCTCCACGGGCACGCACCCGCGCGCCACCAGCGCGGCGCGCAGCAGCGCCGGTGCCGCCGGCGCCCGCGCCGCGGCCAGCAGCTCCGCGCGCAGCGCGGAGATCGTAGCGTACGGCGCGGCGGTGGCGCCCGAGTAGGCGGCGATGTGCGGCGGCCGCAGCGGCAGGCGGTCGAGCACTGCCTGCTGCCGTGCGAGGCCGGCGGCGCCGGCGGCGGTGTCGGTGAACGACGTGTGGTCCTGCAACGGGCGTGAACGGGGCGAGCAGCGCTGGGCGGGCAGCAGGCGTGGGACCATCCCCGCTGTTGGGGCTCGACTCTGCACCCCACGCGATCCCAGCCCGCCCCATACGTGTATTGCCTTGCCGCCCTTGCCCCCCTGCCCTCTTAAACAACACTTGCCTGCGCGAGCACGAGCGCCTCCCGCACGCCCAGGCAGCCGGCCACGACCGCCGTCGCATACTCGCCGCACCCGGCGCCCAGGCAGCCGCCCGCCGCCGCCACCGCGCCCAGGCCGTGCGTCTGGGCGTGCCGCTCCACCGCGGCCAGGCCGGCCACCAGGCACAGCACCGCCTCCTCTGCTGGGCTGCTGACGATGCTGGCGGCGTCGCCAGGCGGCGAGCCGCCGCCGTCAATGCCGCAAGAGCGGCGCGTTCCGCCGCCTGATGCGCGCTTGGCGCTCTGAGCGGCGGCGGCGGCGGCCAGCACAGGGGCCAGGTCGACGCCCGCCAGCTGGTGCGCCAGGCGCAGGAGCGCCGCGACGCGCGGCGCGTGTGCGCAGGCCGCCAGCAGCGCGGCGCAGGCGGCCGGCTCGCTCGGCAGCATCAGCACCTCCTGCAGCAGTCCCGAGGGAGGAGAGGCAGGGACCTGTGTCAGCCTGCTGGCAGCGCTTGCCCAGCGTTGCCCAGCGTTGCCCAGCGTGCATGGCACGGCGCAAGCCCGTGCGACTTGCACTCGCAGGCCGCCCCTGGACCTGAGGCTCCTCGTCGTCTTGCGGAGGCGCTGCCAGCTGCTTGACCGCCGATTGAAGAAAGTCGTCCCTCAGTAGCTGCACAGGCGAAGAGAACAGCAAGAGTATCAGGGCATGCCCGAGCGATGTTCTGATGGTGCTCGCAGCCTGCCCGGCGTGTGGGCGTCTGGAGACCGCGCCGCCCCTGCACCGCCCCTGCGCGAGGCTGGCCCGGGCCCGCCAGCCCGCTCCCGCCCTCGCTTCCCTCTGCCCCACCTGGTGCTCTGCCCGCGCCTGCTCCAGCTGCCGCAGCGCCTCCTCCGGGTCCCACGCCTCAGCCGCGTCTGGTGGCGCCGCCTTGCCGCCAGCCGCGAGCGCGGGGGCCGGTGCCAGGCGGCGGAAGAGGCGGGGCCAGGAGCCCAGGCAGTCGGCCCGTTTTGCAAGCTGGACGAGCAGCGGGCGGCCGGGGGACCAGGCCCAGGTGCAAGCGTCGGGGTCGACGTGCATCCACAGCTCGCCCTGCACCACGGTGCGACAGAGGGACCAGTCGGGGTGCTTCCTTGCATCGCCACCTGGCGGCTGCTGATGCCTGCCCCTGCCCAACCCCTGCAACCCAGATCCCTCACACGAGATCCTACACGCGCCTGCAGGACGGGGCTGCCCTGGGGGTCGCGCAGAGTGAGCTGGGTGTCGCTGATCTCCAGGGCGGTGGGGCCAACCTCCGTCACGCCCCAGTCTCGCAGAAGGCGGGCCGCCACCTCCAGGCTGCCGCCGCCGAACCGCTGCTTGGTGGTGGCCCTCTCGCAGCCTGCGCGAACAGGGAGAGGGTGCAAAGGAGGCCGGTGAGCAGGGCTGCATCGCCATGGTTGACCCCCACGGTTGACGCACCGCCGTAGCTCTCCTGCACGCCCAACCTGCCGAGAGCCGCCATCGGGGCGCGATCACAGCGAAAGCAAGAGGCGGGTGCCGCAGGCGCAGGCTCTGTTCTCCTGCTCTGCAATGTGCCAATTCAACGCTCGACAAAGGAGCTGGATGCAATCGAGAGAGCGATGGCGGGGTCAGCCCGCTTGTGGCCAGTGGGCGGCAGGATAGGCGGTGCCGCCGCACACGGAAGGCGAGGGGGCCACGCCAGCTTGGGGCCCAAGCCACCACGTCCCTGTGCGGCAGATGCGCGCCACGCCCTGCCAGCTGCTGCTGTGCGCCGCCACGCACAGTGCCCACCACCACACGCTCAGGTGGGCACACTGTGCATGGGTGCAGAGGGCAGGTGCCGTGGCAGTCGTCCGCTCTACCTGTCCCTCTTGCCAATGCCGACCATTGGCAAATAGAGCAAAACGGGAGCACAGGCCTCTCCTGTACAAGTGGATTTCAGTCATAGACGTTAAAATACAAGCAGATGTCAACAGGCGGCGATGCGAGCTGTCCCCTTATCCACCTGCGGTGCACGTGCTGTCGGGACCGCCTGCTGAGTCAGTGACGTCGTCAACTCAGCGGCGGCACAGGATTGCCACGCACACCAGCCCCACACCAAGACTGTTAGTGCTCGGTCGTTGCGCCACAGCGCCACAAGCTCGTCGCCCACCCACTGGGCCGCGCAGGTCAGGGAGCGCGCTATCTGCATGCGCATGGCGGCGGGCCAACACCAGCACATCGGCGGGCAAGAGGAGGGGGCGGCCAGGCCGGGTGCCACGCTGCAGTAGTGTGAGGCAAAGCAAGAAAGACCAGCAGGGTGCAGGGGCACCTGCATGCCAGTCTCCTCCTCATGTGGCGGCACGATCGCATAGCCAGACACGCGGTTGCCATCGATGGATGGCAGGCAAAAAGCCAAAGGGGCCGATGGTCAAGCACGGCACATGCGCCCAGGGCTGCACCACCCTGCGGCGGACGGAGGAGAGCGGCATGCATCAAGGTTCGACAAGGTTGCCTGTTTGCGCTTGCGCCACCTGTTTGCCTGTAGGTCGTCCACTGGCTGTAGCGGCGCTGCCGAATGCTGACATCCCACACCTCTTGCCCAGCAGCGTCCAGCCGCTGCCAGCGTATGGCTTGCGCCATGCTGACGGGCCAAGCACCTGCTGCTAAGCAAGACCTGAGGTGGGTTTGGAGTGAGCGGGGATGCAACTGGAGTAGCCAACCTAGGCCGATGTGCATGGGACAGGCCGCGGGCCACACAAGCCACACCGCCAGGGTCTCAATCCCTGCGGCTGCAGGACACCTCCTGTGCACTCCTTCCTCCTCTCCAGCTCTCTCTGTAGGCTGCATTCCTGCATATTATGTTGATAGCGCTCCTGTAGGGAGTGACTGTGCTCTGTTCCTGCATCACGAACTCGAGCTGACTGGGTGGCCTGCGTGGGCGGCCGGCGGGCTGGCGGGCCGAGCGGGCGGGCGGGCGGAGTGGATAGCTGTTCAGCCCTCAATCATGGATTACTTGCTTTTGCTCGCTCGGTCGCTCTCTGAGGGCAGTTCGATTGAATCGAGGCACCCGCTCTGGCACTCTTCTGCTCCAGGCACGCTCCCCCGGAATCAGCCATGGCGCTCGCGCTCAGAGCACACACTGGTTTGAGATCGCAGCACCCGCAGCCGCATAGCGAACCAGGCCAGGTGAGAGGGGGCGAAGGCGGGCGGCGATGCTGGTCGGCAGTGCCTCGGTGCTTGTGAGAGAGCCTTAACCTCATTTCACCTCCTGTTCTCCCACGTCGCAGCTTGTTGCTCCACTGCACAGCTGCAATGGCTGGCGCAGACACCAGCGCAGCGAGCGGCGACTGGCCCACCTTCCTGGCCGCCCTCGATGACGCCGCCCCCAAGCTTCTACATGCCCAGCAGAGGCGAGAGCCTCACAGCGCTGTGCGATGCGGCAGTGGTGGTGGCAGGGGGCCGGCGTCTGCCAGTCCACAGCGCCTACCTGGCAACAGCGTCGCCGGTGCTGTGTGAGGCGCTCGCTGGGCAGGCAGAGGGCCAGGCAGAAGGGCGACCGGTGAGCCTCCTCGTCTTGCTTGCAATGCATCTACCCTGCGCATTGAGTGCACTGACTGGTCCTCCCTCCCTCCTGACTGCCGCAGCGGGACCTGGCCACGCCCTTCTCGGACTTTTCGCTGAAGGACGTCTGTGCCTTTCTGCGCTTCGCTTATCACCCCCATGAGGCGACCCCCGCCAACCTGGCCGCCTGCGGCAGCAGCCTGCCTGCGCTGCTGCGGCTGGCGCACCAGCTGCAAGTCGATGGGCTGCTGCAGGCTGTGGCCAGCACCATCGGCAACGCAGGTGCAGACCTGTCGCTGGAGCAGCTGCTGGGCTGCATCAACGCAGCAGATGCCTGCCAGCTGGATGAAACCAGCAATGCAGCGGTGGATGAGTTGGTCCACCGCATGCTCGCGCCCGGCGCTTTGGCACCGGCAGATGCGCTGGCAGTTAGCTCTCAGCTTGGCAGGGAGTCGCTGGTGGCAGTGCTGAACGGGGTGGCACACATGGCAAGGTCGAGGCAGCCAGTTTTGTTCAGTTGGAGCGTGCAGCACTTTGGCAGCCTGCGGCGTGAGGTGAAGTCGCCCAACTTCTCTGTGGGCGGCGCGGAGTGGCAGCTGAGGCTGTTGCCAGTAGGCGACGGCAATGGCTCCCGCACGCATGTCTCGCCTCTCCTTCAATGCCTCAGCACGGCTGCGATGCCGCTCACGGCCAAATACACGCTGACGGTCCACGGCGCGGACGGGAACCAGGATGTCTCTTGGACTGCCACTCACACGTTCAGTGTAGACCCAGGAGAGCTGGGGCAGAAGCCGAGCTGTGACCCTGGAGCGCGGCCACCTGCAGGGCGACGTGCTGCGGGTGTCGGCGCGCGTCAAGGTGCTGTGAGCTGGCCATGCCACGCATGCCACCCCTGCGCTTACTGATGTGGAAGTATTTTTTCCACCTTGCCTGCTGATGTTGCTGACCGCAATGCCTGTGGTGATGATAGTTGCCCAGAAGGCACTGGGCAGGCAGCAGCCGCGCGCGCCAGGAGGTACTGCGCACTATCATGCACTCCTGGGCGGGGTTTGCGTTGCACAGACTCTGACAGGTGATCTCCTACACATGTGGTTGCTGAGGGACAGGTGGCGCAGGCTGAGGGCCAGCGCAGAGAGCTCGTGCGGCAGCACCAGCTCCGACCTGGCGAGCTAGAGAAGAGAGCAGGGGAGGGAGGTGGGAGGTGGGAGGGGGAGAGGCGGGAGGCAGGGGTGGGGGCGCGGCGCCGCATGCGTGCGCCTTCAGACACCTGTCTCTGTCAGTGATCGACAGGCCCGCCGGGTGGCGCAGGCTGCTGAATCCCGTGGGGAGCCACTGGCGGTGCAGGATCCCGCGGTCAGCGCCAGGGCCTCAAGCGCCGAAAGCCGGGAGAGAGCGTCAAACGCGGCGGCGCTCCAGGGGTGCTGCAGGTCGGGCAGCTGAGCTCCAGCTGGCGCAGCTGGCGCACCAGCGCGCAGAGCGCGTCGAGCGGGGCGCCCAGCAGCACGGGCAGGCTGCGGGGACGCGAAGCGGCGGGGCGAAATGAGGCAGCGCGTGAAGAGGCAAGTCCAGGGCCATGCACAGAGGGTTGGCTGGTGCTGCGAGGCTGAGCGGGCGCAGGATGATGGGAGGTGAGATTGGGAAGGTCAGAGGGCACAGGGCAAGAGAGGCAGCACCCCACCTGCAGTCTGCAACGGTCACGCCCTCCAGGGCTGAGCCTGCGGCCTGGCGCAGCAGGCGCGCGATGCCGGTGCCGCCGATGCAGCCTGCCTGCGCGGCAGTGTCGTCCAGGTTGGCGAAAGATACCTGCAAAGGCTCAGGAGGATGGAGAGAGCTGCTCAAGTAGACGCCCCCCCTCGCATGCAAAGCGCCGGTCGCCGTCTAAACAGAGAACACACAGGCCCCTCGCGCTGCTGCAGCACGACAAAGCGTGGGCGTGCGGCCGGCAGCACCCACCCGCTTGACTCCACCAGGCGAGCACCGCATCGTCCGAGGGGAGGAAGGCCAGGCGGTTGAGCGGCCGCCGTGTGGTCGTGCGCTTGCGCTTGCGCGAGTCGAAGAGGGCCTCCTCGCAGAGGTGCGGCGTGTGGCAGCAAGGAGAGGCGCCATGCGCGGCACGCCAAGGTTGGCGGAAGAGGGGCCGCCACGCACGGCACGCCAGTTGGCGGCGTGCTGCAGGGCAGAGGCGGTGCGGCGCTGCGGGGCGAGTCGGCCACTCCTACCTCCATCTAACGTCGAGACTGGCGATCGTCTCCATTACTGAATCGCGCGCCCCAGGTGCGAAGGCGCAGACCGTGCGGCCGATGCCCAGCGCGGGTGCTGGCTTCTCGGTGTTTTTTGCACTGCTTCTGCATTGTGATCGCCCCCCACCTGTTGCGAGGGTCTTCCAGCAAGCCCGCGCTCCTCTGCAGCACATCAGCAGGCAAGGCCCCAAACGGGCCCTCCGCTTGTTTTTCTGCTTCGGCATGATGAGCAGCGGGTCCAGCAGAGCTGATCGAAGCGAAGGAGTGAAGAAATGACGTGCCGCCCTGCAGCCCGCCCGCCAACTGACCCACAACGCGGCCCAGCTGCCATCCCTCGCCACCCGACCGAGGAACTGAAGCTGTTTACGGAAAGGGATAAGCAAAATACTACAGAGCGCATCGCGCGCCGCCGCTGCTGAGGTGCTCCGACACGGCGCCCCGACGGGGCCCGCTGTGCTGCTCGCCACTCTCGCCGTCTCACTCCGCCTCCGTCTCCGAGGGCCGGGTCTGGCCCTCCCACGTCGCGTTCCACTGCAGAGGCGGGGAGGCACGCGACAGGCACAGGCGCTGTCAGCAATCAGCGGCACGTGGAGCATACGCCGGGCGGCGTTCTCATCCACTCAGGGCCGCGCCGCTCGCTGAACGTAACGACAATCCCTCCGCCCGAAGAACGAGGTCAAGACGAGCGCCTCGCCTGTTTGTTGTAGAAGGTGGCCTCGTCCACCAGGTTCTTGTACTTGGCCACGTCGCTTTGGGAGCGGAAGGCCAGCACAGCCAGCACGGTCAAAAACAGCGCAATCTTGCCCAGGAAGGAGTTCTGCGGCGGGGGCGCGCGGGGCGGGTGAGGGGCGCGCGGGCGCCGCGACGGGCCGGCGCGACGAGGCGGCGCCTGGCGCGCGCACGCGCCCCGGGCGCCGCCGCGCGGCCTTCCTGTGGTCTCCCCGCACCTGCTGGTCGAGCAGGCCGGCGCCGCTGAGCTGGTCCACAAACAACGCGGCGACGTAGCCAATCATCGCGGCGCGGCCGTTGAGCTTCTCGGCCTGTTCGTTGTGCGCGGTGTGTGGGGTTGGGGAGAGGCGGGAGCGGGCGTCGGACAAGGGCGGGGCCGTGCGGGGGCGAGGCGGCAGCGGACGGGCGCGCCGGCAGCCTGAGCCACGGCGCCGCGCCGCCCCAGGCGCACGCCCTGCCTCCCCCTGCGCCGCCCCAAACGCAAGCCCTTCCTCCCTCTGCCACCCCGAACACGGGTCACCCTGCACACACCTTCCCTCACCTCGGGCAGGTGGAAGCGGCGCACCCAGGCCCACCACGGCACCTCGCTCGTGTCAAAGACCACGGGCTCCTCGTTAATCGAGGGGATGGGGGTCTCCTGCGGGGGTGGGGTGGGGGGTGGTGGGGCGCGGGTGGAGTTGGGGGCGGGGGCCGGCAGGGCGGCGGGACCGCCCGCGCACGGCGCGCCAGAAGCGGCACCCCGCCGGCAACCCCGCTGTCGCCGGCCGGCCAAACGGCGAAAACCTTCTTCCTTCGCACCTCGAGCAGCTTGCGGCGCGCCATCTCGGCGTCAATCACGGCATCCCAGTCGGTCTCGCCGGTGCGGGGGTCGGTGAAGAGGCTCAGGTTCCACCTGGGATGGGGGAACGGGGAGGACAGAGGGGTGGGAGGCGGTACGGGCACGGGGCGGCATGGCAGCCGGGCGGCGGGCGCACGACACTTGTTTCTGCAGATTCGTGGCTGTCGCCGTGCCCCCAGCAAAGCCGCCGTGTCCCGCGCCGCGCAGGCCGCCTGCAGACCGCCGGGTTGTGTCGAAAGCAGCCTCTTCGCGGCTGTGCGCCGTGCTGCGGCGCGCCGCCCGCCGCCCTTGGGCGGACGTGCCGCAGCGGCGCGCGCGTCGGCGCGGCCGATTCGACTCCTTGCGACTCCTTGCGAGCGTGCGCCGATGCCCCTCTCCCTCTCCACTGATCACGGTGAGCCGCTGATCATAATGAGCCGCGCCCCTCGCACCTGCCACCCTTCCAGCGATAGTCGCGGTAGCGCCCGTCCACGATGGTGTTGACCGGCCCCTTGACGGCACCGCCCTCGGCCATCGCCTTGAACTTGTCGCTCGCGTCCTTGCCCGCGGCCGCCGCGCCCTGCAGCGTGCCGCCGCGCTGCAGCGGGGAGAGCTTGCGCTCCTGCGGGGGCGGGCGGGGGGTGGGGTGGGGGGTGGGGCGGGGGGCCGGCGGGCGGCGCGGTCGAGCCTGCCTGGTTCTGTGTGACGCGCCGGGCTTGCGCTGCGCTGCTGCCGTGCTGCTCGTGCGCTGTCTGCCTGCCGGCCAGATGCGAGGAGGGGAAGCAGGCAGGCAGGAGCATTGGCCGGCCTGCTCTGCACCTTGCGCTCGGCGGTGGCGACGGCGGTGCCGTTGTCGCCCTCTGCACGCACCGCTAGGCCCGCTCGCCGGCACCTGCAGGCGTGGGCGCGGCTGCGCGTCAGCATGCGCCTCCGACCCGCTCACGATGCGGGAACCACGAGTTGGACGCTCTCCCTGCCCCCTCCCGCTCGCCGTTTATTCGCAGCGATGCCGTGCTGCTTAGGAGCGTGCAGTTTGCACGCGGAGAGGGCGAGCTGCGCCATGCTGCTCTACTCTGCTCCTCCCTGCCGGCCCACGCGAGTGCTATGAGTTGGCACAGTGCTGCACAGTAAGCCGGGGCAGTTCAACCAGCCCACCTGCACTAGCCAGTGGGTAGGCCCATCGGCCGGGGCCAAACCAGGCAGTCCCCAGAACTGGTGTAAGGTTTCGCTCTCTCGCCCTCTCGAACCGGTTTGGGCCAATTGGCGATCGACGGAGGGCGTGGGCAGCGGCCAGCTTGAAGCAAGTTGGAACAACGATGGCGAGCGTGGCGACTGGGTTGGCGAGCAGCAAGTCGCAGATCGCTCAGAATGCCGCTCTCCAGCGCAGTCGCACGCAACGGCGATCGAGCAACCGGGGTGAGCCTGCCGTCAGCGCCTGGCCAGCCGCCAGTTTGGGCGGCAGGGGCCGCGCCGAGGCCCGGGGCCACCGATGGCTGTCGGTTGGGGTGCCGGAGGGCGCAATGCAGGCAGCAGCGCGCGGGCGCCCGCTGCCCACCCGCCCCCGCCTGCGCGGCGGGGCTGCCGCGCCAGCACCCCGCAGCACTGGAGGGGTGTCTCCCAGCAAGCTTGACTGCCGCGCTGGGCACTGATCCCAGCGTGCTGCCCTCGCAGCAGAGGGCATTGGCGCCAGGCGCTGTCGGCACTCGTTGTGGGCCCAACCGTCTCACTGCCCTACCGCCCCCACGCGCTCGTGTGTGTGTGTGTGTGCAGGGGCGGTGCTGACGCAGGCAATCAAGCGGGAGCTGGACCCGAAGAAGCGCGTGGTGGGTGCTGCATTTGGGGCAGCTGTTGTGTTCGGGGAGTTGTGTTGTTCCGTCCCCACCGGCGAGCGCGCCGCCAACACTTTGCCGCGCACCTGCTGCGCGGCCGCCGGTCGCGCCGCGTGATGCCGCATGGGGCGGCTTGCCTGAGACGGCTGCCTGGGGCTGCCGAGTGCCGGCTGCCTGGGCGTGCGCCGCGCCGGCCGCCGAGCGCGTGGAGCCCCTGCTGCTGCCGCCCGTGCAGGTTATCACCGGCATGGGCATCGCCTCGGTGTTTGGCAACGACGTGGAGGGCTACTACGACAAGCTCCTGGCGGGCGAAAGCGGTGTGGACACCATCTCCAGGTGGGCGACCGTATGGCGCTGAAAGCGGTCGGTCGTAAGTTTTCGGAAGTTTTTGCGTCGCGCGAGCGGCGTGGGCACCGTCTCCAGGTGGGGCGACGTGTGGGCGGGCGCGGTGTAGTGTCCAGGCAGCGAGGGCTGCGGGTGCACGGGGGCCGCGTGTGCGGGCGGCGCCCGGCTTGGGTTCTGGACGCGTGGCACGCACGCATACACACCGCCCGAAACCCCTTGCCCCTGTGCGCCCCCCGCCCCCCAGGTTCGACGCCAGCGAGTACCCCACCACCTTTGCCGCCCAGATCAAGAACTTTGACATCGAGGGGCTGGTGGACAAGAAGAACGCGCGGCGGTGAGGGGGGGGGGGGGGGGGAGGAGCGAGGAATCGGTGCATGCGTGCGGCGAATGGGGCGGAGCAAGGCATGGGGTTGGTGAGTGCGGATGCGAGGTGTTCGATAGCGCATTGGGGGCGATCGGGAGCGAGCGGCGATGGCGGACCGGCGGCGAATTTGGGCGGCGAGCGGGGGCTGCGTGTAACGCAGCGTGGAGCCGGCGCGTGCGTGCTTGCACAACCCCAGGCGTGCCGCGCTCGCACCCTGCTCCCACTCATGACTGTCCCGTCCTCTCTCACTCACGACTGTCCTGTCCTCTTTTCCTCAGGTACGACGACTGCCTCTCCTACTGCATGGTCGCCACCAAGAAGGTGCGGAATGTTGTCGGTCGCTCGTGGGAGAGGCGGCTGCCATGCAGCCGCATTCCACAGCCCGTCGCGGCTGACCACCATGCTGCCGTGTACGCACTCACGGCGCTTCCGCTGTTCTGCTCGCCTGGCAGGCGCTGCGCGCGGCGGGCATTGAGAAGGAGGCGAATGCGGAGGCGTACGAGAAGCTGGACAAGAGCCGCGTGGGCGTGCTGGTAGGCGGGCGGTGGCCGTTGTAGCATGCATACGCATGCGGGGCGTGGGCGTGGCCGGGAATGTGAGGCGAGGTTGGACGTGTGACAAGAGCAAGCAGTGCTTTGCGTTTCCTGGCAGACGTCCCACTCTCCCGCGCCCCCTCCCCTGCGCCCCGTGCCCTCTCCCCCCCCTCCCACCAGGTGGGCAGCGGCATGGGCGGTCTCACTGTGTTCCAGGATGGCGTCAAGGCGCTGGTGGAGAAGGGGTGAGCGCACGAGCTGCCGCGGCCTGCTTTGGCCGTGGGTCGGTGGTGAAACAGCGCTGGGGCAAGGCCCTGCCGTCCAAGTAGCAGGTTGCTCGTGAAACGGCGCCGAGGCGGGGCCCTGCCGTCCACCACCCACTCCACCCCACCCACCCCACCCCCCGCATCACAACTGTAGTTACAAGAAGATCACCCCCTTCTTCATCCCCTATGCCATCACCAACATGGGTGAGGGCTGTGCAAACTTTCTTCTTGCAAACTTCGTAAGAAGAGGGGGGGCGGGGCGCGGGCGCCGCCGCCGGCCCGGGAGGGGGCCGCCGGCGCCGCGCCCCTCTGCCCGCCGCTTGCGTATCACGCTATGCTGTGCCCCCGTCCTCTGCTGCCCCTAAACCCTAAACCCTAAACCCTAAACCCTAAACCCAGGCGGCGCGCTGGTTGCGATCGACCAGGGCTTCATGGTGAGCTCGCAGTTCTGTGTTTTTTAGACAAAAAACGCATCTAACAGCAGGTTCTGTGTGTAACAGCAGTGCGTGCGTCGTGTGCGGTTTCCGTGCCCTGCCGCCGGCCGCGCTCGCCGCGGTGACGCATGCGACGTGCGCCGCCCTCCCTGCCTCGCCCCCTCACGCGCAGGGCCCCAACTACTCCATCTCCACCGCGTGCGCCACCGCCAACTATGCCTTCGTGTCTGCCGCCAACCACATCCGCTCTGGCGACGCCGATGTCATGATTGCGGGTTGGTGGCGGTGGCGGTGGGGATGGGGTGGGGGCGGGAGTGTGGCCCGTCTAGCGCCCTGTGTCACTCGGCTGTCGGCTGTTTGTGTGGCTTGTTTGGCGCGCTTGTTGGGCCTGACTCGCTGCCCGCCGTGGCCCGGACGCCCCCCCGCCGCCCGCACGCAGGCGGCAGCGAGGCGCCCATCATCCCGGTGGGCCTGGGCGGCTTCGTGGCCTGCAGGTGAGACGGCGTCAGGAGCGCGAGCAGTGCACGCGGTTGATGTGCGGCGCTCCAGGCGCCCACCACAAAACAACGCCGGTGCGTCGCGCCCGCTGCCCTGGTCCCTGACCTCCCGGACCTCCCGCCTGCCGCCACCGCCGCCGCCACAGGGCGCTGAGCCAGCGCAACGACGAGCCGCAGCGGGCGTCGCGGCCCTGGGACAACGGCCGCGACGGCTTTGTGATGGGCGAGGGCGCAGGTGCGGCGCGCCGGCGCGCCGCACGCCGCGCTCTCCCGCCGGCACCTGCCGCTCCGCGTCCGCCTCACTCCATGCCGCCCACCTCTCGCCCCGGCGCCCGCTTCCTCCCTCGCGCGCCCCACACCCAAACCCATGCCCACACTGCAAAACCCATGCCTGCGCCACGCAGGAGTGCTCATCCTGGAGTCGCTGGAGCACGCGCAGGCGCGCGGCGCGCCCATCGTCGCAGAGTACCTCGGCGGTGGGTAGGGTTTAGGGTAACCCCAAACCCTAGCGGAATCCGCTTCCGGGTCGCGCCGCGGAGGATCCGGTCCGCCCCCGCCGCGCCGGCGCGCGGCGCTCGCCCGCTGCCCGCGCCGCCCCGTCGCGGCCCGCCTTGCCCTCGCTCCCGGCCGACCGCGCCGCGCGCGCCGCCCCGCCGCAGGCGCCATGACCTGCGACGCGCACCACATGACGGACCCCCACCCCGACGGCCTGGGCGTGTCGACCTGCATCCGTCTGGCGCTGGAGGACGCGGGCGTGGAGCGCGACGAGGCGCGCCGTTTGATCCTTGTAGTTGATCCCAGTAGCTATTTGGTGCCTTCTGGTAGGGGGTGCCAGAGAGCCGCTCGCTGCGCCGCCGGCGCCGCCCGACGGCTCGCGCGTCACACCGCGCTTTCCTCCCGCCGCCCCGCAGGTGAACTACATCAACGCGCACGCCACCTCCACGCTCGTTGGTGACAAGGCTGAGGTCAAGGCGATCAAGAAGGTGGGCGAGGGCTGGCTGGCTAGTTGAACACCGGTCGAACGACAGACTGGCACGCCGGGCTTGCGGCACTTGCGGCGCTCGCCCGCTCCTTTGCATTCTGTTCAAAGCGCCCGCGAATGGGCCGCCGCCGCTGGGAGCGCCGCCTGCTGAGTCGCACTCATGTGCGCCTGGCGCCCGGTTTTATAATAAAAAAAACAGGTGTTCTCGGACCTGAGCCACGTCAAGGTCAACGCCACCAAGTCGATGATTGGCCACTGCCTGGGGTGAGGGGCGTGGCCGGGGGGCGAGGGGCGGCGCCGGGGCGGTGCCGTCGCAGGAGAGGAGCGGGGGGAAGAGGGCTGTTTGCGGCCGGTGCACGCGACCGCGGCCCCCGCCCGTGCAGCGCCGCCGGCGGCATGGAGGCGATCGCCACCATCCAGGCCATCCGCACCGGCTGGGTGCACCCCACCATCAACCACGTGAGCGTCTGGATAAAAGTTCGTCTAATCAATCAATCTAAAAAATATGCTATTAGGGGGCTGTGTTCGGTCCCCGCCGCGCCCCGCCCTCCGCGGTCCAGCGCCCGGCGGCTGCGGCGGACGACGGGCGTCAGCTCCCTGGCCCCGGTTCCCCACCCCCCCAACTCCTTGCCCGCCACTTCCCTCGCTCCCTCCACCGCCCCTCCAAACATGACACTAACTAAACACGCTCTCTGCAACCGCCTGCAGGACGACCCCATCGAGGAGGTGGCTGGCCTTAACGTCGTGCCCAACGAGAAGCAGCAGCACGACGTGCGCGTCGGTGAGCTGCCCGCCTCACCGCCGCGCCTCTGCCCTGGCGCCTGCCTTCTTTCCTGGCGCCTTCCTCGCCGTGCGCGCCCTCCCTCGTTCCTCCCGCCCCGCCGCCGCGTCGCGACTCGCCTCTTCACGCCCTCGCGCCCCTCGCGCTCGCCCCTCCCTCCCCCGCAGGCATTTCCAACTCGTTCGGCTTTGGCGGCCACAACTCGGTGGTGGCTTTCGGCCCTTACAAGCCCTGAGCGACCGCAGTGGCCGAGCCCTAAGCCGGCCTGGAGCCCCGAGCGGCCGCAGCGCCCAGACTGCCAGCGCGAGCAGCCTGCTGCAGCGGGCGCCTGCGCGGGCTTCGGAGAGCAGCGCTGGGCGCGCCGCGCGCACGGCATGTGTGCCGCCGCGCGGCCGGGGCGCGCCGAGAGAGCCGCGAGCGTGCGCCGTCCAGCGTTCTCCGCGTCCCCCATGCTGCCCCCTCCCTCCCGCGCCCCACTTGCACATGCACCCCTCCGTTGTCAATTGTCAAACTGTTTCGTTCCCGGACACTGTTGATCCCCTTTCGGCACTGGTTGCCAAGCGTTCGTGGCTGTCACAGAAGCAGGAGGGGCACGAGGGAGGCGGCGCAGGTGGCCAAGAGGCTGGCCGCCGCTTGCGCGTGGCTACCAGTGTCACAACACCAGTTTTGGAGAAGGTGTTGTAACTCAGCTGGGTCAAGTGCCGCATCACCAGCGCCAGGGCGCACAGCGCCTCGTCCGGCAGGTGTGTGTAGCAGCAGAGGCAGAAAACACGCAGCTGTGGCCAGCAGCCCTCCAGCTGCTGCAGCTGCTGCACGTCACCGGGCGCCAGCTGCCCGCCTACTGGTTGCCAGCACCAATGGCGCAGGATAGTCGCATTGAGACTGAACGCCAGGAGGTCCGCCCAGGCGGCCATGCCCGCCGCCAGCAGCGCAAAGACGTCGCTGATGCTCAGTTCGCTACCGTGCAAACAGGCCAACTTTAACGCTGGCAGGCAGGGAGCCGTGGCAACCAGTTGTTGTGCAAGATCGCAGTCATAGCTGAAGGCGTTTATGCGCCACAAGGCGGGCCATGGCGCGGACCGGACCTTATCGCCCCCAGGGCGCCTGCCGCTGACAAGCAGGAAGGCTGAATAATATTCCATGCACGCTCACCGCCGTGCACAGTTCTCTGTCCACTGCTCCAGGCAGGTGTCAGACCAGCTCCAGAGGTGCAGTGTCTGCGACGACAGCCATCGCCAGCCGCGCCCGCTCCGGGTCTGGGGGCACCGCCGCCTGCAAACCAGACATGAAGGTGTGGGAGGTGGCAAAGCTAGCTGATCTTGCGCATGGTTGCAAGCGGGCGAGGGGGCTCGCGCATTGAAAGACTTGGCTGGGCAGGTGTGGAGGCGGTGGGCGGGCCGTCGCCAGAGTGCGTGCTGGCGCGAGCCTCCTCCCAGCGGCTGCGCGACATGTCTGTGCCGATTTTGCCGCTGAAACACGATCGAGGCAGGCAGGAATGGCGCTCTTCGCCAATCGAAACAGGCAGGTAATGTTAACAATAACACAGTCTGGATGCTCCAGCTCGGTGATCAAGACTCAGGGAGGGCTGCAATGTCCTCCCATCGCATGAAGGTGGGCAGTACCTTGCATTCTGCCTCGATTCCACTCTGCCTCGATCAGGCATAAAACATGCGCTCCCGCCTCCTCGGCGCACGTTTCGAGCAACCACAATGGCCGCAGGCATGCTGTTTGTCGCGGTGCGGCGGCAGCAGCAGCAGGTGGCAGTGGCGGCTCTGCCCCGCCCTTTTGCGCAGGCGCTGCCTCGCCTCTCTGCCGCCGTCCACAGCAACTGCGTTGCTTCGCCAAACCTGCCTCCCCCCTTGGAAGCCAAGGCGCAACCTGCATCCCGCAAGCCCGAGCAGGGCGGGGCGCCGCGCCAGAGCCCGGCGCAGACCCCGCAGCCGTACAGCGCGGCCGCCCTGTTGGCGATGGGCCCCATGCCGGTGGTGGTGCTTCCTCCCGCCGCGTTGGCGCTGGGCGCTGCAAAGCTGGGCTAACGGCAGCGTCGTGGCGGGCAGAGCAGCCGGCATGCAGCAGCGTGGTTTCTCGCTCCACGCGTGCTTTCTTCTGTTACCTGCATCGTGAGCCTTCTGTCGCAGCTGTTCCGTGTGAACTGCAATTGCAGCACTTACAGCACAACGCAAGGAAGGAGAAATCTGAATGCGCTGAATGAAATTGGTAGGTCTGTTGCGTGCTCACTGAGGGCGAGGGAGGGCAAAAAGCAAAGCAGCAGCAGCGCGAATCAAAGGGCGCGGCGCGCGGCACAAGGGGCCGGCGCCGTGGCGCACAAATAGAGTTACAGAGTCTCGGGAAAAGGCGCTTGGAGCTGTCCGTGTCAGGGGCACTCGCGCGTTGACCAACGCCGCTCGTCGCCGAGCGGACGGCCGGGTGGCCGCTGCCGTCGCAGGGAGGCAGGCGCTGCGAGGAAGGCCCTAAGGCCCTACGCCGCGGCCCGCTGCTTGGTGACCGTCTCTTGCAGGCCCGGCACCTGCGCGTACGCCAGCGCCACCGGCAGCAGCAGCAGCTTCTTGGCCTTGGACACGTATGCGCGCCTGCGGGGCGGCGCAGGGGCCGCACGGGGCGGAGGGAGGGCGGCGTCGGCGGGCGGCGCGGGGGGTCGAGGCGGCGGCGCCCCCGGCGCCGACATGGTCGGGTCGGGCGTTCCCTCAGACTCCCTCCCCCCCTCCCTTCCCCTTTCCCTCCCCTCCCGCCCCCTCTGCCATTGACACTGGCTGCCCCCGGTGCCCACATGGTGAAGTTGTTGTAGCCGTTGGCTTCGATCGCGTCGAGGATCTGGCGGTAGACCACCAGCGCCGACCTGCGAGGAGTGTGCGTGTGTGAGTGGGTGGGTGGGTGGGTGGGGGGACAGATATGCGAGGAGTCTGTGGGGGTGTATGTGGGTGGGTGGGTGGGGGACAGACTTGCGAGGAGTGTGTGCGTGTGTGTGGTGGTGGTGGAGGGGGGGGTGGGGGGACAGTGCAGGAGCGTCCCTTCTCCGCTCCTCGTGCCCGGCCCTGTGCCGCGCGGCCCGTGTGCGCCCCGGGGGGCTCGCAGCGCGACGTCGTGCTTTCCAAAACGCCGAGCCACACTGAAACAACCGAGCGCACCCCCGCCCCCGCGTGCGCCGCACGGCGGCGCGCCGCCTCGCGCCCTCGAGTCGAAAACGTCTCCCGCGCACCACACGGGCCAGCGCGCGTCCTTGTCCAGCAGGTTGACCCCGCTCTCCGCGTCGGCAAACAGCGCGCGCGCGCGCTCTATCTGAAAGCCCATGAACGCCCGCCACCGGTCGTCGATCTTGCCCGTGCTCGCCGCAAACATGCCCCGCACCACCTGGGGAAGGAGGGGCGGAAGGAGGGGTGGTGGTGGGCGGCGGGCGAGGCGGGCGAGGCAGGCGGCGGGCAGGAACGGCGCGCGGGGAGGGCCGCCCGCCGGCCGCGCCAGACCGCGCTTCGCGCCCCAGGCTCGTGTCTCACGCTCCAGGCTGCGCTTCACTGCACTTCACTACGCTCCGTCCCCCGCGCCCACCTCGCCCTCGCCGATGCCAAAGTCTGCGAGCTCGTCGAGCGGCACGTAGACGCGGTTGCGCTGCGTCGCGTCCTCGCCCACGTCGCGCAGGATGTTGGTCAGCTGGTTGGCGGTGCCCAGCGCCAGCGCGGCGCGGTACACGGGCTCCAGGGGACCCTGCGCCCGGGGGGGGGGGGGGACAGGAGTTCGTTGGCAGGAGAATTTGTTTTGGGGGGTGTGGGGGGGGGGGGGGGGGGGTGGGGGGGGGGG
>PCFQ01000018.1:1115818-1141981 GCA_003063905.1 Chlorella sp. A99
TTGGGGGACGCGGCTCGGCCCGCGGCCCCAACCCCCCCCCGGCCCCCCCTTTCCCCCCCCACCCCCCCCCCCCCCCCCCCCCCCTCACCTGCAGCGCGCGGGCGTAGGAGAAGGACACGTGCCAGGGGTTGGGGCTCTGGTTCATGGCGTTGAGGTTGAGGGTGGCCTCCAGCTCCGACTGGCCGCCCGAGAGGAACATGATGCCGGGGACGGCGGGGGGCACGCGGCGGCGCAGCATCTGCGCGTCGAGGAGGGGAGGGAGGAGGGGAGGGAGGGAAGGTGAGATGGCCCGGGGCCGATGAGCGGCCAACGAGGCGAGCACGGGGGGGGCCGCCCGCCCTCCCGAGCGGCGGCCGCTCCGACTTGCACCGTCCCCTCGGATACAGGCCTCCCCCCTTCCCCCCTCCACTCCCACACGCGCAATCGAGAAAGCAAGAAAGCAGGAAGCACAAGGGGCGGAGCGCGCGCCCGTCGTCGCGCGCCTTCAGCGTGTAGTCGGCCACCACCTCGGGGGTCGACCGCTTGGCGTGCTCGGCGCCGGGGGTCACCATGCTGGGCTTCAGCAGGATCCCCTCGAACAGCACCTTGTTGTCAGCAAGGTACTTGAAGGTCTCGGCCCACACGGCCTCGGCGACCTGCGAGCGGGGGCGGGGGCGGCGGGTGTGCGGCGCTGAGGGCGGAGGCCTGGGCGGCGGGCGCGCGCGTCGTAGGTAACGCGCGCGCGTGGTGGTGCGCCTGTGTTGGCGTGGCGCGTGTGCATGCAGAGCCGCGCCGCTGCGGCCCGGCTCCCTGGCGCCGGCAGCCGAGCCTCCTTGTGTCCTCCCCGGCTCCCCCGCCTGCCCCTTCCTCCCGCGGCCCTCCCCGCTCTTCCTCCCTCCCCACACAAACTCGCCTCCAGGGTGCGGTCGATGTCGTGGTCGCCGTCGAGCAGGATCTCAGGCTCGACGATGGGCACCAGGCCCGCGTTCTGCGGCGGGGCCCGGCAGGGGAGGAGAGGAGGGAGGAGAGCGGAGGTGAGGACGCCGAGGCCGAGGTCAGGAAACCCGGGCCGAGGCCCGGTCGCAGTGGGCTGGTGCGGGGACGAGCGCGCCGCGGCGCGCCTCTGCGGAGCAACCGCGACGCGCGCCGCCGCGGCGCGCCCCGTCTGTGCCGCGCGCCACGCACCTGGGCGATGGCGGCGTAGCGGGCCAGGCCGTAGGCGCAGTCGCGCTGGGCGATGATGGAGGGGCCGGCGGGGATGGAGACGACCGAGCGCCACTTGCAGAAGCGGGCACCGGCCTTGTAGTAGTCCTGGCACCGCTGGGCCAGGCCGTCGAGGCCCGCGCACCACGACTCGCCGTTGGAGTTGGACAGGGGGTTGAGGCCCTTGTCGACCTTGATGCCGGGGACGATACCCTGCGAGGCGGGGAGGTGAGGGGCGGGCGGAGGTGAGGGGGGGGGGGAGGGGGCGCGCGCGCAAGGGCGGGAGGCCGGCGCGCGGAGGCGGCCACCGCCGCCGCACCTGCTTGTTCAGCTCGTCCACCATCTTGGTGCCCTTGCGGGTGTTCTGGAACAGGGTCTCCTCGAACAGGATGGCGCCTGCGAGGATGGCGGGGCAGGGGCGCGCGGTGAGCGCGCGGGTGCACGGGGAGCGCGCCGCCGCTGGAGCGCGGGGGCCGAAAGGCGCAGGCTTTGCCGCGCCGCCGCCGCCGCAGCAGCAGAGGCAATGGCGAGGAGCAGAGCGCTGGCCCCGCCCACCCGAGATGTACTGGCCCAGGCCGGGGGTGGTGACCAGCAGCTCGCGGTAGGCCTGGCGGTTAGTCTCGGTGTTCTCCAGGCCGATCGACTCCAGGCGCTTGCCGCAGGTGGCGTTGGACTCGTCCTGGACGGCGCGGGCGCAGAGAGGGCAGAGGCGCGTTCGATTAAGAGGCAGGGGTGAGGATGTGGCAGGCACTGCGGTTTGCACGCACCCCGGCTCGCAACAACAGGAGGCGCGCGCAGCAATCCGGCTCACCATGGCCAGGATGCCCTTGCCGGCAGAGGCGATCTTCTTCTGCGGGAAGGGAAGCAGGGCCACGCGCGAAGCAAGCAGGCGGGAGGGTGTGGGTGGAGGGCGGGGTGGCACCGGGCGGGCAGAGTGCGGCGGCCTCCCCCCTTCCTCCCGCTCGCTGGCCAGGGCCGGAGAGCCGCGGGGACCGCTGCGGAGCCGCGCCGATCGCTGGACTTGGAGAGCTGAAGGTGGAGGCTTGGGCTAGAGCTGGGCTGAAGGTGGATAGGGCTTGGCCCAGCCACCACACGTCGCCTCGCACCGATCGCTAGGTGCTGACGGCCCCTCCAGAGCCGCAATGCGCTATCCAGGGCAGGCGCAAGCTGTCGGCACCGATGCATGATGCCCTGCCCCAGCGCCCATTCCCCGCGCCTGGCGTCCCTCCAGCCGCTCACCGCCGTCTGGATGAGCTCGGCATCGTAGGCACCGGCGCGCACGGCCACAGAGCGGCGCTTGGGCTGCACGGAGGCCTTGCCCTGGGTGAGGGCAGCGGGAGCCTTGGCGAAAATGGTGGAGGCCATGGTTGCTCTGATCTCACCCAACTCGAGGAAGACAGAGGGAGATGCAGGTGCCACTCGCCCTCTTGGCGTTGCCTGCTTCGTGTCCCAGGACTTCAGAATAGAGCGCAGAGCGATCCTGACCGTCTCACACGCCCCTAGATGGCTACGCAGAGCTGTCTGTGAAGCAGGGAGAGGACTTACACTGTAGCCACGCGTGCCTTTCACTGTCAGCGTTACGGTAAATAGAAGGGGCCGCTCGCCCCTGCACCGACAATGCCGGCGCTTGAGAGCAGGGGAGACCGTCCGATTGGCGCTGGGGCGTGCCACATGCAAGGCAGGGGGGACAGCGGGCGGAAGGCAGGCAAACCGCGCATGCAAGCAAGTGCTGCTGCTGTCTATCCATCCAGCTACTGGTGCAGTCTTTCTCTGCGGGCTTGCTGCTGGGGGGAGCAAGTGCGTTTTGCAGTGCGCTTTGTGCCGCGCCACCGCCAGCCCTGCCCCACGCCTTCGTGGCCCACAGCAACGTTGAGAGTGTAGAGTTCAGTTTGGACGTGGTGGGCATGCAGGCACCCGCCGAGTCCGCGCGCGAAATCAGGAGAGCAAACGGAGCAGCAGCGACGGGTGGAGCAGCAAGGCAAATATGTGCATGGATCATTCAAAGTCGTCGGGAGGGGCGGGCGGGAAGGGCGGCGGCGGCGGCGGGCTGGGCGGCGCGGGCGGCAGCGCACACACAAATATGGAGTAAAAGGCGGTCGCACTCCGCAGGCCGGCGGGAGACGTCGTCGCGTTGCTGCACTTTGGGCGCAGCCCCTCCAGCAGCCCGCACATGCGGCCCACGAGGGGGTGTGCGCCCACCGACGGCACGCAGACCGCCGCGTTGCTGCAGCTGCTCTCGCACAGCTCCAGCACGGCCGCAGGCGGGCCGGCGTTGCACTTGGCGTCGCTCGGCAGGCAGGTGTAGGTCGCTGCCAGCCCCACAGAACAGAACTGAGGCGCCGCGCCGTTATAGTAGGCTGGAAATCTTACGCCAGGGGAGGCCTCCTCCGCAGGCACCATGCTGCGGGGGAGAGGCGAGGGACAGGAGGAGCGCCCAGGTGAGGGCCTGGCGGACGACCGCTGTTGCAACGCCACTGTTGCAACGCAAGCCGACATGCACAGCATGCGCTAAAGTTGCCTCACTTGAGGTCGTAATACTCTTTGGTATTGGGGAACATGGGCCGTAGGTCCGAGAAGCGATCGCGCTGCTGGCTGGGCGGCGCCACTACGCAGAAGGGTGGTGGGCTCGGCGGCGGCGGCGGAGGGGGCCGCCGCCCGGGGGGCCGAGGCGGCGGCGGCGGTGGACTGGGAGGTGGCTCGGGCGGCGGGGATGGTGGTGGCGGCGACGGGGGCGACGGCGGCGGCGGACTGGGCCTGCAGGCTCAGGGATTTTTTTAGGTTGCTGCCTGATTTAGGTTGCTGCCTGAACCCCAGGCAATGCGTGATTCGCAGGTACTCACGGTGGGCGTGGAGGAGGGGGAGATGGAGGAGGTGGCGGTGGCGGTGGTGGCGGTGGCGGCGGTGGTGGCGGTGGCGGTGGAGGTGGCGGCGGTGGTGGCGGCGGCGGTGGCAGGGGCGGCACAGGCGGTGCAAGGGACAGCTGCAGCGGCCGGTTCTGAATGCCCACTGCCGTGCTGACTGCAAGCGCTGCCAAAACGACGAACGTGGACCATGCCACCACGCTCGCCTCGGGGCGCCGCCAGGTGGGCAGCACTGCATCGGCGCCGTACCCATGGCGCTCGTCGTCGACATGCAGGCGGATGTGCTGCCAGCTCTGCAGGGGAGGAGCAGTAGGCGCACTGTGAGCACAGCGCCCGACTCGGGCGCCGTGCAGGCGCAAGCGCTGGCGAGACAGGCGGCGAGGCATGTCTCGCCAGATCGCCAGATCGCAGCATTCCGTCGCCAGAGCACGCAGTCGGTTTAGCAATCGCTAACTTGAGGGTCTCTCTGGGCAGCAGTGTTGAGCACGCGTGCCGCCAGGCCTGGCTGCTGCTCGCCGTGGCAGCTGCCCTGGTTGCTGCCTGCCGTCATGCCGGAGCCTCAGGAGGCCAGACCAAGCCGTGACCAGAGCTGACAGTGGTCAGATTGATTCCCTCCTCCCCCTCCTTGCTCCTCTGGCGCTAGGAGCAAGCTGACAACGCATCGGTCGAAAACGCATGCAAAATAGAGCGCGATCAAAGACCAGAAGATGGGGGGACAGGCGGGCGGTACCTCAGTTTCCCTCGTGCGTGCTGCCCACCCGCCTCTGCAGTGTTCCCTTTTGCCGGCGTGCTAGAGGTGTGCAGATGCCTCCAGCTCTTGCCGTTGCCCCCTAAGTCACGCTTGGGCGTTTGTCTTCTTTTTTCCATGGGGCCACAAAATCGGCCTTCCATCATCAATGCATGTGCTGCAGACGTGGCGACGTACCGGCCGTGCCTGCTGCCCGCCTGCACTCTGATCACACTGTCATCTGCTATTCAGTTCATGCGCGCACTGCAGCTGCAGCAGGAGGAAGCAGCGCCGGAGCGTGGCGCCTGGCAAGCACAGTGGCCGCACTGGGCGCCACCAGTGCCGGCACCCTGCGTAGCGCAGTGGTGAGCCGCGCCGCCTCCCCCTGCGCCTGCCGACAGGCGGTGCGGTGCTGCGCAGCAGCCCAGGGCGATGACAAGCCCAGCTCAGCGACAGTGCAGTCGGCTGCCACACTCGAGGCAGCTACGGGGGTGGAGCAGGCGAGCGCCGCCACCGCCGGCTGCCGGCGCCGTGCCACCATAAGCAGCAGGCAGCAGGCCATGTTTTCTAGCTCGAAATGTGATCTTGGGAGGCAGGGGCATTGTTTTGTATGCGATCGAGGCAGGAATGGAATCGAGGCAGTGCTGCCCACCTTCAATGCAGGCATTTCCGAGGCTCCAGGTCGTTTCAGCTCATCATAATTCTTGATCACCGTGCTGGAGCATCCAGACTGTGTTACCTGCCTGTTTCGATTGGCGAGGGCGCCATTCCTGCCTGCCTCGATCGTGTTTCAACGGCAAAAGCGTCACAGACATGTCGCGCAGCCGCTGGAAGGAGGCTCGCGCCAGCATGCACTCTGGCAACGGCCCGCCCACCGCCTCCACACCTGCCCAGCCAAGTCTTTCAATGCGCGAGCCCCCTCGCCCGCTTGCAACCATGCGCAAGATCAGCTAGCTTTGCCACCTCCCACACCTTCATGTCTGGTTTGCAGGCGGCGGTGCCCCCAGACCCAGAGCGGGCGCGGCTGGCGATGGCTGTCGTCGCAGACACTGCACCTCTGGAACTGGTCTGACACCTGCCTGGAGCAGTGGACAGAGAACTGTGCACGGCGGTGAGCGTGCATGGAATATTATTCAGCCTTCCTGCTTGTCAGCGGCAGGCGCCCTGCGGGCGATAAGGTCCGCGCCATGGCCCGCCTTGTGGCACATAAACGCCTTCAGCTATGACAGCTATCTTGCACAACAACTGGTTGCCACGGCTCCCTGCCTGCCAGCGTTAAAGTTGGCCTGTTCTCGCGGTAGCAAACTGAGCATCAGCGGCGTCTTTGCGCTGCTGGCGGCGGGCATGGCCGCCTGGCCAGGCCTCCAGTTGTTGGCTCTCCGGAGCACTTCCATTCGCAGCGAGGCACTGACGCCCGGCGACGCGCAGCAGCTGCAGCGGCTGGAGGGCTGCTGGCCACAGCTCCGCTTGTTCAGCCTGCAGCGAACGTGGCTGCCGGACGAGGCGCTGTGCGCCCTGGCGCCGCTGACGCGGCACTGGACGCAGCTGGACACGCTCATTCTGGGACTAATAACTTCTGCACAGCTGGCATGGAGATGCTGGCAGCAGCAGGCCATGTGTGGGCAGCACTGCGAGAACTGAACCTGAGGGGGTGCCGCATGGGCCCTGCCGCTGCGCTCACCCTCATTGCTGCCGCCGAGCACTGACCAGCACTGGAGCATCTGCGCCTGGTGGACTGTCGGCTGGATGAGGAGTGCGCGGCGGCGCTGGTAGATGCGGCGGCAACGGGGCACTGGCCGCGGCTGCGCACGCTGACTGCGAACTTGAATCCCTGGAGCAGCCAAGCTGCGATCGACCTGCAGCAGGCCGCCTGTGCCCACTGGACGCAGCTGCAGAAACTCGTGCTGGGATGTGGTTTTTAGACGGCTGCTGCTGTAAGTGAGAAGGGAGTGGCGCGTGGGAAGGGTGGTCCGGGGCAAGAAAGCGGGGTGGCGCCAAGAAGGTGGCGGCGATGTGCAGATCGCAATTCTTTGTGCAGCTTTGCTCTGAGTTTGCTCTCTTGCTTCAGCTCCTCCCTCTGGAAGCTTATAAGCCCGCTCCCTTGAAACCCCCGCTCTTGCTCTCTACTTGCATTCTGACACTGTCAGAACCCTCAGAAGCATGACGGAAGGCCCGAGGGCGCCGTTGTGTATAGTGTGAGCTGCTCGATGCGCAAACTCTCAAGGACGGGGTGATCCGCGAGCTGACGCACGCTCCGGGGCGCTCATCGACAACACTGAGAGCGAACCGAACGCGCTGCTGCTCCCCCGCCGCAGGTGCAAGGAGCGGGCGGCGGCCTACACCTGCCCGCGCTGCAACGCCCGCTACTGCGCACTCCCTTGCTACAAGTGCCACTCTGATCGCTGCACCGAGGGCTTCTACAGGCAAGCGTGGCCAGGTGACGCGCATGACAGCGGTGCAGCCGCCATCGCCGATCGAAATTCATCTGCCCTCCTGGCTCCGGCACACCCGCCGCGACCCGCTCTGCAGGGAGAGCGCGGTGCAGGAGCTGCGCAGCATCACCGCCACGCACGATGAGAAGCAGCGGATGCAGGAGATCCTGCAGCGCTTGCACGAGGCGGAACTGGGCGGCGACGATGACGGCAGCAGCAGCAGCAGCAGCAGCGGGGGCGAAGACGCGGATGAGCTGGGGGGGCCTCACTTCGGCGGGCTCTCGCAGGCGACGCTGCGCCGCCTGCTGGCAAAGGCGCAGGCGTGCGGGGGGGCCCTGGATGTGAGCGAGGCGGACCTCAGTCCCACAGAGCTGGCGGCCTTCCACCGAGCGCTGGCGGCGGGGGAGCTGGCGGGCGCGGTCGCCCCCTGGGAGCCCTGGTGGCTGGCCCCCGAGGCCGAGGCCCTGGAGCTGGGCGTGGCCGGCACGGCCCTGGTCGCGCCGGCCGGCGGCACGGACAGCGGCGACATAGGTGCGTCGCTTGCTGCTGCAGCTGCTGCAGCTGCTGCTGCAGCTGCTGCTGTGACCTGGGCATGCGAGTGCAGCGGCAGGACACGTCCCCAGGTGGTTGAGGCCCGCACCGCTTGCTCCTGCTGCAGGGCCGCCAGCAGAGGGCGCAGGTGCCGCAGGGGCAGGCGCCACCACACTGCCCGCCCCCCCCAGCAAGCCTCTGCCGCCGCTGTCATCGCTGACGCGGGCACCACCCTCGCCGCTGCTCCAATACCAATTGCTGGACTTGCTGTATGCCTACTGCCATACTCTGCGGCTGTACAATGGAGACTGGCAGTCGGCACCGGCAGAGGCGGCAGGCGTGCTGTTTGCCATCTCAGCGGTGCTGGCCGGCGCTGCAAGTCACGCCCCACTTGCTGCCGCGGCGGCGAGCGACGGCAGCGCAGTGGCCGCTACCCCACCGGCAGCCACCACAGCCACCGCGCTGCTCGCCTGCATCACTGCCGCTTGCCAGCCGCTGGTGGGCGGCAGGGAGCAGCGCGGCTTTGCGGTGGCTCTGCTAACAGACGTGGCGGCGGTGCTGCGGTGTGGGCGGCCCCTCGTCGTCACAGCCCTCATGGACCTGACGCGCCTGATCGAGGCTGCTCGGCAGGAGCAGGAGCAGCAGCAGCAGGGGCAGCCGCCGCCACGCAGCAGTAGCAGCGCCGGCGGAGGTGGCGGCGACGTCGACGCTGGGCCGGCCAAGGCCGCCAGGGCGCTCGCGCGGCGCCTGCTGGCGGCCCAGCGCAAGCTGCTGTTCTTTCTTTCCTGGGCCAACGAGCAGTCGCCGGAGCTGTATGCCCTGCTGCACCTAGCAGTGGAGGCGGAGCATGCGCAGCACGCTGCCTCGCTGGCGCCAGCGGCGGGGCAGGGCGCGGGGCCAGCGGCGGTGGCAGTGGCCGGTGCGGCGACACGGCAGCACGGAGCACTGCCGCGGTTGCAACCGCCAAGTCCCCGGCGATCCAGGAGCTGTCGGATTGAGTGCCAGGGACATGTGACATGTGCAGATTGATTGTTACTTGGCAGTGCCCGAGCAACCCACCGGCCCGCAGGTTTACACACGCGCCGCCATCAGCCGCCCGCCGCCGGCAGCGCGTCGACCACAGCACGCAGAGCATCACGCCCCACCGCAGGGCGCAGGCAGCAGGCGGTGCGCAATGTGCCTGCGCTGATCTCCCCGAGATGCCCCCCTCGAGGTTTGCAGCGCCCGAAGCACGCTAAGCTCTGCCTGGCCGTCCCAGCCGCCGCCAAGGCCATCGTCGCCTACGCCCACGCCCCCGGCTGCTGCTGCCCTCCGCCTCCACCGCGGCAGGACAGCCAGGGTGAGCAGCAGCCGGCCCACGGCCAGCCACAGCAGCAGCAGCGCCGCGGCGCAGCGGACGGCGGGCGAGGCCGGCACGAGAGAGGCGCTGCCGGGGGCGAGCACGCCGACGAGGGCAGTGCCCACAGCATGGAGGCCTTCAATGCGCTCATGCATCCGCGGATGGCTCAGCATCTGCGTCCGGCCAGGGTGGGAGTGTTGCGTAAGCGGTCTCGCCCCACGTCGTCCCCGCTGCCGCGGCTGTGGTTGCGGCAGCAGGGTCGACGGTGTGCTCCTGCCCCTCTTTGACCTGGACAGCGTCGCCAGCAGCGGCCGGGGCAGTGCGCAGCAGCGCCAGGAGCAGCTTGCTCGCAGCAGGGGAGAGGAAAGGCGGGGAGGGCGGCGGCCCCGTGACGCTGTGCGTGCAGGGCAGCCTGGACGCGAGCCGGCGAAACTATTCATTGCTGTTTGGGCACCTGGAGGCGAACCTTAGCGGGCAGATGGGAGACGGAGCGGGGGAGCAGGGCGGGAGTGTAGCAGCGGCAGGCAGCGGCCCGCCGGGATGCCTCCAGTCCCGGCATCCAGCTGCGGCTCGTCGGCGCGGCCAGGCGCGGCAGTGAGGTCGCCGTGCCGCCGTCCCTGGCGCCATCCCTGGCCCTGGCGGTGAGGCTGCACCTGAATCTCGGTAGGCGGTGTTGCAGCTGCTGCACACATAGCTCGTCGGCTCGCTCGCGCAGTGCCTGCGGCCACTGGTTGGTGTGCGCTGCCTCCAACGCAGCGCCGGCCCTCCGCCTCTGCACACGTGCACTGCTGATGCAGCTGCCATGCCTGACCCCTCCTTCCCTTGGGACCGCCCTGCCCTGCCCTGCAGGAGTTTTACGCGGCGCTCACGAGCCGCGACGCCCTGCTCCCCGCCTTTTCCAACCCGCGCAACCTGATCGACCGCGCCTCCTCTGCAATCGGCACCGCCCATCGGCACCACCCAGCTCATCGCGGGCCGCCTACTCTTTCTTGGACCCAGAGGCCGTGCTGCCCGAGCCAGAGGGCGGCGACTTGGGCGCTCTGGCAGCCGCGGCGTGCGCGCGCCGCGCGGCGGCCGCCGCCGCGGTGCGGCGCACGCGCAAGCGGGAGCACGAGTGGGGCGGCGTTCCTCCGGCAGCTGTGTGGGGCTTGCTGGCTCCTTCGTCTGAGCCGCAGCGCCTTCACCCCATCCACTGCTGCTCTTGCTGCTGGAGATTTGCGACCTCTTTGCCTGGCGGAGGCAGCAGCAGGCAGAAAGCTGCTGGCTCTAGGTGAGTGCCTTGGACCCTGGCCCCAAGGCGCGCACCATCGTTGTTCCCAACATGCTCGAACTCACTCTCCCACACCCTGCTTGGTGCGCCTGTCTGTGCACAGGCCTTGCTGCTCTGCCCGGGCTCGCTCTAGGCTGAGCAGAGGTGAGGCGCAGGCGATGGGGCTGGGGCATGCACGAGCAACTCGGTGCTTCCGCCGCCAGTCATCGGTGCTCCCAACATCCCTCCTCTGTCGCAGCTGCCCAGCTCTTTGTCCTCCTCCACCATTCGGCCACCCATCCCCCATGGACCTGGGCGCTGCCCTTGCACCTCCACAGCACGGTGCGGCGCAACCTGGCGGCCGGTTGCGCCACATTTTCCTGAAAGTGCGCCGCGCCCTCCGGGCGGGCGTGCGTGAGCTTGCATTGGACCGGCTTGAGCGTGTCGTGCGGGCCGCCTGCGAGGTGGTCGTGCCAAAGGGGCTGGCTGGCATGGTGCTGGGCGAGCTTGCAACCCACGCGGTGCTGCTGTGCTCGGACAGGAGCCGAATGGAACCTCAGGAGGTGAGGTTGAGGTGCCCTGCTCAGCCCTGAAGCTCGCTTGGATACTCGCTTGGGATGCTTGCATGATGGGTGGCCAGAGCTGAATTGCTCTCGTCAAGAGGCAAACCAGTGTGCTGCTGCAGGAGGGTGCGGCCAACAACGAGGCAGGGCCTGCCGAGCCTGCCCCAGATCGGCCAGAGGTTGGGGGCCCGGCAGCCCCACCGCAGCAGGGCGTGGTGCAGCCTTGCAGCCGCGTGCGCCGCGTCCTTCTTGCGGATGCGCGTTTGCATGCCAAGCGCCAGCTCGTGTTGTCCGTGCGCATCGCCTGCAAGGCGGTCGTGCCAGGGGGTCTGGATGGCATGCTGCTGTCCGCCTATGCAACCCAGGCAGTGCTGCAGCGCGTGGATGGGAGCCGAGCGGAGCGCCAGGAGGTGAGGTCGGGGTGGGACGGTTGGCCCAAGGTTGCTTAGGATGCTATCAGGGCGGGTTTGGTCCAGTGCTGTTCTCGCGTGAGAGCAGCAAGTCCGACCGTGTGCCCCTGCTCAGCTGGAGTTTCGCCCAGCAGCCCTGGCCTGGGTACCCGCGTTATTCAGGACAGACCGCCTGGCCATCGTGCCCTTCACAGGTGTGTAGAGCGCGCGCTGCTTGGCGTGGCCAGCGCGTGGCCAGCGCGTCCACGGATCTCCCCAACGCGTCCGCGGCACTGTTTGTTCGGCTCGGCGCGCAGGCCGCGGCGCCTTCCTGCCTTCCCTGCTGGAGGAGTGGAAGCTGATCGCCGAGAACACCTGGCTTCCAATTCTGGAGCTCAAGCTGGCGGGGGCGGCGCAAGCCGTGGCCGCTCACCTCCCCAGGGGACTTGTGTCCGACCTCCTCAAGGGGCTTCTGCCCGACCTCCGTTGCGGCGGCGACGAGGCGCTGGCGCCGTGGAGGCGCCTGGTGCTCGAGCTGGCGACGGCAGGGCAGGCCTTTTCCGCGCACGTCGGCAGCCCAGTGACGCTTTTCCCTCGACTCAGTGAGTCGGGCTTGCACGGCCTGCTGGTACCTCCGGTTGCCATGGCCGTAGTGGTGTGCTGGCAGCGCTGCTGTGGCTCCTGGCAGCGAGGGAGGGAGGGCGCGTGCCACAGCGCTGGGCGCTGCCGCTGGCGCCGGCCTGCCTCACCTGAGATGTGGATTTAGGGTTAAAACCCTACGCCTGTCCTCGCCCAGGTCTGGCCTCTGATATCGATGGCGACGCATTCCGGGCCGGCAGCCGTCCTGGCGGCGCCATGATCGTCACTGGACAACTGCTGGCCACGATGAGCGTGGCTGGGCCTGGCAGCCCAATGGCGTTTGTTCTGGGCCGTGAGGTGCGCAGAATGCCAACTTTAGTGAAGCAGGCTGCTTTTCGGGAGGCCACCGCTGGCGACCGCCTTTCGGTTGCACTGCTCCGCAGGTCGGCCACGCCCTGGCTCGGCACAGCCTGGAGCAGTCGTACTTGAAAGATCTGCTGCAGAGGTATGGCACGGCGGTGCAGGGCGACCTAGGCGAGCTGCTGGCGCCTCAGAACCAGCTTGAGGTAGGGGGCGGAGGGCCTGCATGCACCTATGGCAGAGCCGCCACCCTCTGCGTCCAGCATGCTGACGCGGGCATGCGGTGCGTGATCGATCGCAAGCGCACGGGCGCCTGGCGGCGGCACACCCGCAAGTGGGTCCTGCCCCCTGCGATCAAGGTGGGGGGCCGTGGCCGGGCGCGCAAGGGAGAGCTGTGGGTGTTTGCGCCCGTGCCCCTCCGCCTCTGTCTCTGCCAACTCCCTTGCACGCCCATGCAGGTTTCCAACATTTTGCTGCTGCGCGCCCACTGGCGGCAGTGCGAGTACGAGGCTGATGCGCTGGCTGTGGTCCTGCTCCGGGCCGCGGGCAGGTTAGGCGCTGCTGCCCGTGCTTCCTGTGCCTGAGCTTCGTGCACCCTGCTCTGCGACTATCAACCCCCTGTCCTGTGAGTGTCTCGCTGCAGCCGCCGGCCACTAAAAAGCGCGGCCACGGCATTTCGAGTGCTTATGGAGCACGAGGCAGCGGAGGCGGGGAGCGCCCGCACGGAGGACGACTGGGCGGCCACCCAACCGGCGTTGCCCAACCGCCTGCGGCGGCTGCAGGAGCAGTTTGGGTGACTCGTGCGCGTGGGGGCGGCACATGAGGCCATCGCATATGCAG
Source organism: Chlorella sp. A99 (assembly GCA_003063905.1). NCBI lineage: Eukaryota > Viridiplantae > Chlorophyta > Trebouxiophyceae > Chlorellales > Chlorellaceae > Chlorella > Chlorella sp. A99. The sequence continues at coordinate 1,128,871 of PCFQ01000018.1, forward strand.
TAGCGGCTGCGGTGGTGGTGGAATGCCATGCGGTGGGGTGGAGTGTGAGGCCTGCACCGCATGCCTGAGTGTCGCTCCATGCTAATGGCGGCACCATGACAGTTGCAAACATAGCAATTGGGCCTCAGATCGTGATGGGGGCCATCACCTCAGGAGGCATTGACTTTTCAGATTCCTCCCACCCTCCATTCCACAGTTTCTCTTTCGGCACAGAGAGGATGGGGTTCCTGTTTTGGGGCGGCGTGGGGTGCTGGGCAGGCAGGTGGTTCGCTCTCAAAAAGGGGGAGAAGCACAAGGCGGATGCGGACTTTCTAAGGTCCGCAGTGCAGGTGAAGCAGCTTTCAGGTGCGCTGGCGGTCGAGGGGATGCGTTTTGGACATGCATGGTCGCGCGCCGTCGAATGTGACCGCTGGTCGGTGGCACCGCTCGTGGTGGGCCAACTCCACGTCCACTTGTGCTGCAGACCTGAACAAGCACTATGCGTGGGATGGCGCCGTACTGGGCGTGTGGGGCCGGGTCCACTCGAGCAACCCGCTCCACGACGCTCGCGGCCGCCCTGTCGCCATCCTGCAGGCATGGCATGTGCCGCGCCCCGCTGCGCCGGCGGGTGGGCGGCCTCCGCACTCGCGCCACACCACGGCGTCCTTCAGCTGGGAAGGCTCATTTGCAGAACTTAAGGGCACAATGTGCAATGCGCAACGTGCAGTGCCTATGCAGACGAGCTTGCGCTCTCCCCTGCGCCCCATGGCACGCAGACGTCGGAGCACTTGGTTGTTGAGACGCGCAAGCTGTGGTCCTGGGCGCGCTCGCGCCGGCGTCTGCAGCTCAACATATACAGCGCATCCTGGTCGCTGGTGGATGGCAGCCGCAATGGTGGATACAAAGGTGACACGGTGGAGCTGCCGATCGAGAGCACCAACCCCACGCCCGGCCTTGCATCGGTGCTGGTGGACCAGGGCGAGCGCCTGTGAGCGGCGCATGCGCGTGCCCACAGTGCTTCCTGGTTGCGCAGCGTGTTGTCGCGCTGCTGAGCACGCTGTGCCGCCGACGCGGGCCAGCGCACACTCGCAGGGTGCCCTCGGGCGAGAGGGGCCTTGACCGGCAGGCGGAGCGGAAGCTGGGCGAGCGTCACGTCGGCACCCTGCGCCAGGAGCACGCGCTGCCGTGCGGCGCCGTCGTGACCGCGGTGGGCCGCCTCGCCTGCGCCGTCGGCAACCCACACGACTTCAAGGTGCGTGCGTGCTGAGCCTGCTGCGCGGTCGCAGCTGCTGGGTCCTGCCACCGTCCCTACCCCATGCAACGTGGCACGGGGGTTCGCACGCTACGCAACCAGGCCCCCAACCAGCCCCCCCCCAGGGGGCAATCCGCCGGGGCCCCAGCTGCATGATCGTGTTTCAGCCCCTGATGATCTCGCCCAAGACCCTGAGCGCCCTGCTGGCAGAGAAGGAGCAGCTGGCCGAGAGCGCCCAGGCCAAAGCGCGCCTGCTGGGGTGGCTGGGCGGCGGGCTGCTCGCGGGCGCGGCACTGTCGTCCGTCACGTCGCGATGATGGCCAGCAGCGCTATGGCCATGCGCAGCGAGCCGCGGGCACCACAGGCGGCTGCGGGCCGCGCCTCCACACAGGACAACTTGGCAGCCACGCACCCGGCTTGCCCAACCGCCTGCAGCGCCCAGGAGCAGGCTGCAGCCAGCTGGGTGACTGGCTCGCGCGCAAGAGGGTGCAGTGAGTGCGTCAAATCAACTTGTGTGTGACTTCAAATCCACTTTGCTAGCAGACGACAAGTGCAAGTGTTAAAGGTGGAGCGCAGAAAGGGTCGTCGGCAGGGTCGGGGCTGAGGTGCTGAAGTCGGCAGGAAGAAAGTAGATGGGCTGGGCACCGGGAAGGCTGCCAGGACGGTAGCGCTGTCGCAGCCCTCGTTCTACGTTGCAGGGACAACGCAGGAGTGCTGTGAGTGTCTGAATGATCGAGGTGGCAAGTGCTCGAGTGGGGAAGGCTCATGCTGCATGCCGACAGCTGGCACCAGCTGGCACCAGGGGGCGTCGGGCATGGCTCGCGCGGCACAGATCACTGACCCAGCCCCCTTGGTGTGCTTTCCCGCCAGGCTGAGCGAAGAAAAGAGCGCCCACCGGCACGTGCGCTGCTCTCGCAGCAGCCACATTGGTTGGCTAACCGACAACCAACACCGATAGTGATGTTGTGACTGATCAGTCGCGCACCGCGGACGAGATAAACCAGCTCATCATGTGGGTGGATGCGGGGATGCAAAATCGTGCAGGGGCCAAGCTCCACCTACGCGGAGCGGCGGCAGCATGGAGGGAAGAGACGAACAGGGTTGGCTGCTGTCTTTGATGCTCTTGATCTGCACCAGGGAGCTCTGGAGGGCGGCAGGGGGCCCCAACGGCACCCCCCTCCCCGTGGTAAAGGCGGCCGGCTGGCAACGCTCGGCAGCGGTGCGCCGGCGGCGGGTGCTGCGCCCTGCGCAGGCTGACCACCCAGCCTCTCTTGCTGCAACCCCAGCTGCCAGGGCGCGGCGTGCGGGTGGGGGAGAGGCACAATGCTTGCTTGGAGGGCCGACATGGGTGGCGGGACCTCGGCCGCCGGGGCGGCATCGCTGGAGCTCGAGCTAGCTCGAGCTGGCGTGCGGCTCTGTGGATGCAACAGTGCCCAGGCCGCCCTGGTCGGCGCCACCAGCGAGGCTGCCCATATAGCCTGGCTGCATGCACGCCATGGCATCATGCCATGCCATGTTGTGGGTGGCGTCGGCAGCACACTGCACATGTGACACAGCTTTGCGGCACACCGCCACCCGCCGGCGCGCGCCGATGCACCGCCTTCAATGCCCGATGGCCTAGGCCCTCAGGCCTGAGGGTTAGTTGGGCGGGGTGGGGATATGCCAGCACAAGGTTGGCCAAACACCGCTGCATTATCAGGGCTTCCCTGAACAGCCAATCAATTGCTCAGCTCAAACATTGACCACGCGGCGCAGGCACCGTCCGCCAACCCTCGCACCTGCCCGTCCAGACCTGTAGCGGCGCGGGCTGCTGTCTCCAGCTAATAATGCAAGCAATCACAAGCAGTGCATGTGGTGATTGGCAGGACAAGTCATGAATCCCGGTCATCGGAGTCTCGGGTGGAGGCGGGGCGGCGCCGCCAGGCGGGCGCAGCGGCCTGGCCACCGTCCTCTCCTCTGTTTCCTGCACGCCGCCTCAGCACCGCGCTTGTTTCTTAATAGTTTGTCTCCCCTCTCCCACACGCTGCTCACCAGTTGCTTCTGCGGCCGCCTGGTGCTATGTGGTGGCAAGGCGATCGATGGATCATGGCGATCGATGGACAGAAGCAAAGCACAGAGCTGGGCTCTTTGCCTGGTGGCCTAACACCTGTGCCTCGAGCTCGTCAACATCGCCATTTCAGTCATGTTGTGGAGCTGCCGGCGTTCTGGAGACGATTGCCTTAGACGACGATTGCCTCAAGACCCCCACATCCCCGCCGCCGCTTATGCCCGCCCAACCGTCGCGTGCGGCCAGCCGTTTCAGATGCAGCCTCCTGACGCAAGAGAGCAAGGCACCAGCCGATTTGAGGCGAGCAAGCCACGCCTGGGGCATGTCATGGCTGAGGGGGGAAGGGGGTCACAGTTGAGCCATCCCTTGTGACCATTCACCTCGAGGCGCTGGGCCCGCCATGCGTGCAGAGTCTACATTGAACGCCTGCTGTCACCTTCATTTGTTTCTTTGGGAGATTGTCTATCGTGTCGCTGAGCATGGAGCACGAGGTTGACGCGCTGGTCGTGTTGCTGGGCAGCAGCAGTGTGGACGTGCGGAGGACGTGTGCAAGGGCACTGGGCAAGTGTGCCGACACCCCTGCCAACCGCAGAGCCATTGCGGCGGCAGGCGCGATCCCGCCCCTGGTGCGGCTGCTGTGCAGCGCCAATGCCAGCGTGCAGGAGGAGGCAGCCTTTGCGCTGGCCAGCCTGGCTACTGGCTGCCCCGCCAATCGAGAGGCCATTGCAGTGGCTGGTGCTATCCTGCCCCTGGTGCAGCTCCTGGGCCACAGAAGCGTGCAAGTGCAGACATGGGCAGCTGCAGCGCTGTGCGCCCTGGCCATAGACTGCCCAGCCAACAAGAGCGCCATCGCAGCAGCCGGCGGCATCCCATACCTGGTGCAGCTGCTGGCCTGCAGCAGCACTTATGCGCAGAGTCTGGCAGCTGCTGTGCTAAATGCGATCGTCGTTACCCGCGCCAGCAGGGAGGCCTTGGCAGCAACAGGCGCCATCCCGCGCCTGGTGCGACTGCTGGGCAGCAGCAGTGCCAACATGCAAGAGAGCGTGACTGGTGTGCTAGGCACCTTTCGTGTCTACACCCCATAGCCACCTCTGAACTTCTGCTGCACGCCCGCGGCAGGGAACAGGAGCCGGCGGAGGCGGGCGCCTGGCGCATTTCAATTGTGACACACACACTCGTTTCACCAGGCACACAGGCCTAGGCGCGTGGGAAACTGCTGGGGGCCTGTGTGGGCGCAAGCTGCCCCCCTGCGAGTGGTGCCAGCAGCGGGCAGCGGGGCGAGGCGGCAGCGGCGGGACACGCGCCTCTCTCTGCGTCGATCCAGCGACTCCCTGCCAGTCGTGAGCAGGAAGATAGCCCAAACAGCGCCCAAGCCAAGACATGCCGCTCGAACGCCCCAGCTCTGCTCCCAGCGCCGATCCAGACGACTGGAACAACGCCACACATCGCGTATCGCGCACGACATGCCATTCCCTTGACCAGCCGGCAGCCATCCCCGGGAAGCCGCCCGAACTCGCTGGCAGGCGCCTGGCACGCCCCTTTCGTCGTGGCAGCTGGACACCATGGCCAAGGTGCGTGTCCTGGAAGCTGCAGGGCACTCCTGCACTCGAGTCATGTGCATCCCCACTGCAGCCCGCGGCGTGCTGCCCTAGCTCGCGAAACGGCACCATTGCGCGTGGCTGGGAGCGGCGGCCGGGCGCCACGAGCCGGGCCGGCCGGCCGCAGAGGCGCCCGCCGCCCCAGGCCCTGCTGTCGTTCCAAGCAGTCTCCCACGTCCTGCCCTCCTGCAGTCCAAGAACCACACGAACCACAACCAGAACCGGAAGGCCCACCGGTGCGGCACACGAGGGCACGTGGCTGTTGATTGCCGCCGCGCCTTTCCCTTGGGCAGCGCCTGCTGCTCTTGTTTATGTTTCCTCTCCTCTGCCGCTGCTCCCAGGAACGGCATCAAGAAGCCGCAGAAGCAGCGGTACAGCTCCACCAAGGGCATGGACCCCAAGTTCCTGCGCAACCAGAGGTGGGCTGCGGTTTGGTGAAGCTCCAGCGTGCGATGGAGCAGCAATGCCTACAAAAGTGCTTGAGGCGGTGGAGAGGGGCGGCACGCAGCAGATGGGAGCCGATAGAGGAGGGGCGGCAGGGGCCGGCCGTGGCGAGTGACGAGGGGTTGCTGGCAGAGGTCGGGTGGCTGCAGGAATGCAGAGGCAGGAGCTGGCTGCCACTGTTGGGTGCAGTTGCGTGGTGTGGTGTGATGGACGACCCGGCGCTGCGTGCGGCGAAATCGGCAGCGGCAGCGGTGCGAGTGGATCCATTAATCTGCTGCCCAGCCCGGCATGCAAGAGCCGGCCCTCTGCGCTGACCAGCTCCTGCGCTACGCATTCCCCGTGCTCTGCTGCAGGCACGCCAAGAAGCACCTGCCCAAGAAGGAGTGATGCACTCCCCTTGCGTGCTGTGGAGCCTGCCGCATGCCAGGGCCCGCGGGCGGGCTTGCGCCATGTAACAAGCTGAGCTGACGAGACGAGCAGGAGTGGGGAGGGTGGCGTGGTGCGGGGCTGGGAAAACTCGAGCGGCAGCGACGCCTGTGGAGGGGGTGCGTGCGGGCAGGGGCGTCATGCGCCGTGCTTGCCACTTGAGAAGAGTCGCTGGCAGCGGAATGTGTGGCTACAATGTGGCAGCGTGCTACAGTGAAGTCGCAGCCTCCTCCGGGCAAAACGTGCAGGAGGCGTCTGGATCGGCCGCTCCCGCCTTCGCCGCCGCCCCATTTGACGCCCAGCCATCCCGCCATTTCTCATATCTGTTTGCTCCACGTCATTCTCCTGAGTCTGCGGCCGAAGCAAGGGCCTGGTCAGGCGCACGCATGGCCATGCTTGCGTCACGAGCTACACTCAATCGGGGGCGTGTGCTGGTCAGTCTCGCGCGCTCTCGCTATGGAGCACTGCGCAGCGCGATCACAGCTGGCCAGCAGGCTGCGGCTTCCTCCAGCCAACCTCTGCCCAGCGCTGGGCCCTCGCCCAGCCTCCCGCAGCGGCAGAGGCAGCATGCGCCGTCGCGGGGAGTGCGAACGAGCGCGGGCGGTGTGGCGGCGCCGCTGGAGCGGGCGGTCGAATTGCAGGCGGGGGCAGAGGAGGAGGTGGTTGAGCTCCCCACCTCTGCCGAAAGCGAGGAGCTGCTGCGCATCCGGCACAGCGTGAGATCCGGGGTGGAGCTTGGTGTCGCATTGCAGCAGACGCGCCACCCTCGTCGCCGTGCTGCGGGCCCGCCTCCCGATCCGCTCGCTGCTCTGACCCCCTCTGTCCGTTCACGCCTTCCCCCGGCCCGCCACTGCTCGCTGCAGTGCGCGCACATCATGGCGATGGCAGTGCAGCGGCTGCACAAGGAGGCCAAGGTGGGGAGGAGAGCAGCCCGGCGGGTGGTTGGAAGGAGCAGTCGGGCGGCTGGGAGGGGGCGGCGCGCGAGGGGGCAGGCGAGCGCTGCTGCGCCCCCCGCTCGGGCGCAGCATCCCTCCTCTCCCTCATGCGCTGACTGCCGCCGTTCTGCACGCTCACCCTCTCCCACTGATATTATCAATCAATAGGTGACCATCGGTCCCTGGATTGAGCGCGGCTTCTACTATGACTTCGACATGCCCGCGCTCACGGGTGGGCTCGGGCGTGCCGGCGCTGTTTGTCGTGCCCTCGCTGTTTGTCGTGCCGGCACTGTTTGTCACGCCGCGCCGGGACGGAGGGCGTGCAGACCGGCGAGGCCGCCGCGAGGCCGGCGGCGGCAGCGCGCGGCGCACCGCCCGTCGTTTGCTCGCGCCGGGCCGGCAGCGACCGGTCACGTCTGCCGACGAGCAGCTCTGCAGCAGCTCTGGCTGATTCGACACCCGGCTGCCCTGCAGAGAAGGACCTGCCCAAGATACGGAAGGAGATGGCGCGCATCATCAAGCGCAACCTGCCGTTTGTGCGGGAGGAGGTGCGGGGCAGCCGTTATTGTGTGTCTGTGTGTGTGTGGTGGGGGTGGGGTGCCGCAGCCCCGGCAGTTTGTGCGGGAGGAGGCACGCGGGGGCGGGGGCGCCGGTCGCCCGACGCTGCGGGCGGACGCGGCGGGCGGGTGCGGGGGAAGGCGCGAGCCGGGCAGCTGCCGGACGCTGGGCGAGTGGGGGGCCGAGCAAGCGGCAAACGCGCGCGCGCGAGCGCCGCAGGTGAGTGCGGACGCCGCGCGCGCGCGGATAGAGGCGAGCTGCGAGCCCTACAAGCTGGAGATCCTGGAGGTGCGTTTCCACGAATGGTTGTAATTTTTTAACATGAGTGTGATCTGTGAGTCATGGTGGAGGTGCGCCCTCTGCTGGAACATAGTCTAGACTTATGCTGCGTTTCTTTCACAAAGCATCGAAACCCGGCGGGTCGCCCGCCGCCCCATGCCGCCGCATGCATGTGCGCGCGTAGCAGCGTGGCACCGCACGCGGCGTGCGTGCCTGCACTACCCTGCGCGAATGTGTCCGTGTGCCGCCGCAGGACATTGTGGCACGGGACGCCGCCGCTTCCATCACCATTTACCACATTGGTAACCCCGGGGACAAGGACCACTGGTGAGGATTGGCGGAGTGGAAAGAACGTGGGATGGCCGAGCTGGAGGAAGAAAGGAGGTGGTGGAAGGAAGCGGGCTGCCACGCACATGCGCTGGCGCTCACCCGCCCTTCCCATGCGTCAAAAACTGCTCTCGCAACCAGGTGGGACCTGTGCGCGGGGCCGCACGTGCCCTCCACCGGCGCCATCTCTGCCGATGCCATCGACCTGGAGACGGTCGCAGGTGAGGCGCTGCCTGGGGAACCGACACAAGTGCTCTTCTGCGCTCTCCGGGGCGCTGCCGATCCCACGCCTGCCCGCGCGCCGCCACCTTGCAGCACCTTCCCTGCCTCTTTCAATCTCCCCTGGCCCCGCTCCGCGCACCCCACCCACCTCCAACCTCCGCCCTACTCTGCCCGCGCGCGCCCCCACCAGGCGCCTACTGGCGCGGCGACGAGAAGCGTCCCATGCTGCAGCGCATCTACGGCACTGCCTGGCAGACGGCGACGCAGCTGGCGGCGTACAAACGGCTCAAGGTGCGGGGGTGGCGAGCGGCGCTGGGATCTGTGGTGCTGTGTTGGGGTGCGTGGCGTTGGCAGTAGGCAGCAGGGGCGTGCGCGCTGCGCGTGCGCCGTGCCCCCTCCCCATTGCGTGCCGCGCCCCCTCACCCCACCCGCCCGCCCGCGATTCCTGAACTCAAAATTCCACCGCCTCGCAGGAGGAGGCGGCGCGGCGCGACCACCGCCGACTGGGCACCGAGCTCGACCTGTTCTCCCTCTCCGACTCAGCTGGCTCCGGCCTGGTGTTCTGGCACCCCAAGGGCGCGATGGTGGGCCTCCCGGGTGCCGCGCGCTGCTCGCCAGCGCCGCCCGACTCCAGTCCACACCGTGCGCCGCCGCCCCGGTGCAGCGCACATTGCGCGGCTGGCCCCCGACCTTGACCGCTCGCTCTGCTGCGCGACCTCCCGCGTGTCTTCCCTCCCGCGTGTCATCCCTCCCGCGTGTCATCCCTTCGCCCTTAGGTGCGCCACCTGGTGGAGTCGCACTGGAAGGAGCTGCACTTGGGCCGCGGCTACCAGCTGCTGTACACGCCCCACATCGCCAAGGTGCTGATCTGTCGCCGGCTGTTGCTAGTTGGCTAGTTGGTTGTGGTGTGGTGGCGCGGGCGAGCGCAGGACGCGAGGGATGCCTCGCGGGGTGCGCCGGGGTGGCCGCCGCGGGGCGCCCCCCTCCTCGCTTGCATCGCCCTGAGCGCACGCGCCCTCGCCCCGAACGCGCGCGCCCTCGCACGCATCCAGGTGGACCTGTGGAAGACGAGCGGACACTTTGACTTTTACCGGGAGTCGATGTTCAACCAGGTGGGAAGTGCTCGGGCGGCGCTGAGGGCGGGGCGGGGGTGGGGGAGGGGGCGCTGCGGCCGCGCAGGCGAGGCCGGGAAGCGCTCCCCCGTCTCCTTCCAGCCATCGACGTCGACGCGATGCTGTCACCTTGTGTGTTGCCTGCTGCCCTGCCGCCATTGCTTTCTTCCCTTCCGCCAGATGGACGTGGAGGAGGAGGAGTACCAGCTCAAACCCATGAACTGCCCCTTCCACGTCGCCATCTACAAGCAGGCGCGCACTGGGGAGTGTGTGTGTGTGTGCGATGCATGCGCAGCACGTGCCACGAAAAAAGGCACTTTTTTTTTCCGCGACGGCCTGCCCCGGCGCCGGCGCCCTCACCGCTGACCCTCCCCGCCCCAACGCGCGCGCAGGGCTACCACTCGTACCGCGACCTGCCACTGCGCTGGGCGGAGCTGGGCACCGTCTACCGCTACGAGCGCTCCGGCACGATGCACGGCCTCTTCCGCGTGCGCGGCTTCACGCAGGTCCGCGGCGCGCTTCGTGTCGTGCTTGCTACATCCTCTCTGCTGTCTTCGTACCTGCTCTCTGCGCTGCACTGCCGCCGTCGCGTCGCGCCCTCCCGCGAGCGCCGACATAGCTTCTCTCCGCCGCCGTCGTAGCCAGCTCTCTGCGCCTCGTTGCCGCCGGCGCCCTGTGTGCGCGCCCCGCGCCGGGCGCGGCGCGCGCCCTTGCCGCTCCCCCCCTTTAGGGCAATCCTCTCCTCAGCGCCTCCCCCTCCAAGCCGCGCGTGGCGTCACTCGCTGTGCATCCTTGACGTCACTCCCTTCGTCCCCCCCTCCCGTCCTCCCGTCGCCCCGCGCAAAGCAGGACGACGCCCACATCTTCTGCCTGCGGAGCCAGATCGCCGAAGAGATCCGGGGTGTGCTGGACCTCACCGAGGAGCTGCTCTCCACCTTTGGCTTCTCCAAATACGAGGCGCGCAGACAGCACATGTCATTGCGAACATCGCGTTTGAGGAACCGGCGGGGCGACCTCGCCCCGCGACGAGGCGCGCAGCGTGCGCGGCTGCCCTTGAACCGCCCACCCCACGCGCGCAGGATTGCGCGCCGCAGTGCGCCCATTCTCTCAGCCACGCATGCTCCCCCCACCAACGGGCCCCCACTCCCCAGCCACCCCCACTGCGCCACAAACAACGCACTCTGCACGAATCGTTGAAACGCAGATCAACCTGTCGACCCGGCCGGAGAAGAGCGTGGGCGATGACGCGATCTGGCAGGAAAGCGAGGCGGCGCTGGTGGCGGCGCTGGAGGCCAAGGGCTGGGACTACGCCGTGGACGAGGGCGGCGGTGCGTGTGTGTGTGTGCGAGGGCGGCGGTGCGTTTGTGTGTGTACGAGGGTGGCGGTGCGTGCGTGCGTGTGTGCGAGGGCGGCATGTGTGGGAGGGAAGGGTGGAGGGTGGGAGGGCTTCCCTCACTAGCGGCACCCGATCTGCGTCCCCGCCCCTCCCCCCTGTTCCTCCCTGCCCCAGGCGCTTTCTACGGCCCTAAGATCGACCTCAAGATCCAGGACTGCCTCGGCCGCAAGTGGCAGTGCTCCACAGTGCAGGTCAGCGCCCCTCGGCCTTGCCCTGGGCCTCCCGCGCCGCCCGCCGAGGTCCCCTCCCGCCTCCCGTCTGGCCCGCCGCGCGCGGCGGACGCAGGCCGCCCGGCCGCTTTGCGCGCGCTCCTTCCGCGCCAGCCGCCCGCGCACGCGTTGCTCGCGCCGCGCTTCCTGACGTCGCATTGCGTCGCGGCCGTGCTCTGCGTCTCGGCCGTGCGCCGCGCAGCTCGACTTCAACCTGCCCGAGCGCTTTGACATGTTTTACATCAACGAAGAGGGCAAGAAGGAGCGGCCCATCATGATCCACCGCGCGCTGCTGGTGGGCTGGGGGCCGGCGGCGGGCGGGCGCTGGGACGTGGTGGGTGGTTGCGTGCTGCGCGGGACGGGGCAGGGGCGTGCGCATGCGCGCCCCCCCCGCAAGCACCTCGCGCTCGCGCACGCCGTTGCGCCCGCCCGCGCTTGCGCGCGCTTCCCACTCGTCCGCGCGCGCTCTCCGCCCGCCCCCGCCTTGCGCAGGGCTCCATCGAGCGCTTCATGGGCATCCTGATTGAGAACTATGCGGGCGCTTTCCCGCTCTGGCTCGCGCCGGTGCAGGTGTGGCGCTTCTGCTGCTGTTCCCCTGCCGCTGCTCGCACCCAGCAACTGCGGATGGCGGAAGCAGGGGACTTCGCCGCGGGCCGCGCCGGCGTTCGCCGCGCCGCCGTCGCACCTCGTCCTCTCGCTCGACCCCTCGTCGCGCGCTGCCTTCCTCCCTTCCTCCTTTCCACCCTCCTCCCCTTGCAGGTCCGCCTTCTTCCGGTGAACGATGCCGTGCTGCCCTACGTTGGGGAGGTGGCGGCCAAGCTGCGCGCGGCGGGCGCGCGGGTCGAGGTGTCGGGCGGTGAGGGCACTGCGGGGAATTCGTTCGAGGGGCGCGCGGGGAGGGTGCGTCGCCTGCCGTGCCGCACTGCTGCCTGCGCTCCGCCCGCCATGGCTCCTCACCCGCCCACGCTCGCTCCCTCCCGCGAGCCCCTGCCTCCGAGCGCCGATCGGCGCACACGACGTCCCACCCAAAAACAAAGCGCCGTCTCCCGTGCGTGCGAGCGCACAGGCATGTCCATCGGCAAGCTGATCCGCAATGCTGAGACTGCCAAGACCCCGGTCATGTGCGTCGTCGGCGGGCGCGAGGCCGAGGGCGGCACGCTCGCGGTGCGCACGTACCGCGACGGCGAGGTGAGGAGGGGCGATGGAGGTGTGTGTGTGTGTGGTGGTGTGGTGGTGGTGATGGGTGGGTGGGTGTGGGTGGGGTGGGGGGTGGGGGGGCACGAGTGCGAGAGAAACAGCGGAGGGGGAGGGGGAGCGCTTTTGCAGAAAGCCACACGCGGCTTTCCATGCTCTCCCCGGCCGCTCACGCGCGTCCGCCGCTCGCCCTGGCCTGCTGGAGCGCAGCTGGGCTCCATGCCCGTGGACGAGGTGGTGGCGCGGCTAACGGCGGCCAACGAGAGCAAAACACACTTCTGACTAGAGGAGAGCAAAACACACTGACTAGAGGCGGCGACCGCTTCTTGCTCTTGAGGTGGGGGCCAGTCGTTAGACGCTCTGCATTTGATCGCGGCGGCGGGCGCCCCGCCCTGCAAACGCCCCTCCTAACCCTGTGCCTCCTACATTCTCCGTCTGTCTCCCTCCCCCTCAGCGCTCCACCACCTGACTGTCTTCTCTCTCCCTTGCTCTCTCTGGGGCGGCGGCGGCCCTGCCGCTGCTGCCACCCCGCTCACTCGCTGCCCCTTCCACATCACTATTTCTTGCAAGCCGTCAGAACTGCTAGCTGCTGTGGCTGGTGCATGGTGCCGTGCACAGGTTAAATTCTCAACGCAGGCATATAGAGCTCATGCATCGTGGGAGGGGAGCAAGGGGCCTGGGTCTGCTCGCAACCCGGTCACCCAGAGGGCGCCGTCCTGTGGCGGTGTGACAGCCGCTAGTGTGGCTTGCGGCCTGCACAAGAGCGCGCGCCGCTGCCCATTGCAGGCGTGTGAGCTGCTGTCGAGGTTAACGGTTTGCAGCGTGGACGATCACCGCGCAGAACAGGTAACCGCCCAGCCATCCATAGAGATGCGCGCGGCCCTTGGCGTCCTTGGCCTGCTGCTCCTTCTCTGCCACCAGGCTGCTCAGAGTCTGGTTCGAGATGTGCGTGGGCTTCAGCACGAGCACGTGGTTGCTGTAACGGCGAATTGCCCCCTGCACGGTGTGTTCGGGGGGGGGGGGGGGGGGGGGGGGGATTAAACCCCGGGGGGGGGGGGGGGGGCGCGGCGGGGGGGGGGGGGGGGTAAGGGGCCCAGGGGGCAAAATCCTTGAGGTGGTGGGGGTTGGGGGGG
>PCFQ01000018.1:1142870-1160043 GCA_003063905.1 Chlorella sp. A99
GCGGGGGGGAGGCTGCAGCTCAGGTGGCGCCGAACGATGGCTGCGGCGCCGGTGGCGCGCGGGCAGCCACATTCCGCGACGGTCAGATTGACCGAGCACTGAAAGCTTTGATTGATCACTTGATCTCGCTGCCTCGCTGATCTGAGCGCACCTGAAAGCTTGACCTGCTCTGCAGACCTCAGAAGCTTTGCCTCTGCCTTGAGCTTCTTCTCCTCCTTGTGAGCAAAAACACTTCGAACCAGGCACGTGGTGCCCCCCACGCACCCCTATCTGCCCCAAAAGACTTCCATCTCTGTAGAGAATAGGTGCTGAAAAATATAAAATGTGGAAAAGCAACACCTGAATGTAGGTCAATTTGTCCACTGTTGCAACTGTCTTGGTGCCACCATAAGCTCGGACAGCACTAGGCATTGCGGCGCAGACACACGGGACAGCACACCCGACACCGCCGCATGGCATCGCCGCGGCGCATTTCGTGCACCAGGCTGCCCTCCCCACGCCGCCGCAGCCGCTGCTGCACATGTGATGGCATCATATGCCGCCACCAGCGCAGCCGGTCACCCAAACTGCTCCTGCAGCCGCCGCAGGCGGTTGGGGGATGCCAGGTGGGTGGCGACCCAGCCGTCCCGCGTGCGGACGCTCCCCGTAGCAGCCGCATCGTGCTCCATGAGCACACGGAATGTGGTGGCCGCGCTGTCCAGCAGCTGACGCCTGCAGGGAGGCGTGCATAGGACAGGGTTCATTATAGTGAACCCTAGCTAGCTGCAGACCTGCAGGGCCGCACGGCGCTCAGGCACAGGAAGCACGGGCAGCAGCGCCCACCTGCCCGCGGCCCGGAGCAGGTGCACGGCCAGGCATCTGCCTCGTACTCGCACTGCCGCGAATGGGCACGCAGCAGCAGAATGTTGGCGACCTGCGTGGGTGCACAAAGGGACGTCAGGGAAAGGCGGTTGGACGCGGGCGCACATGCCCACAGCTCTCCCCCGCGCGCCCGGCCACGGCCGCCCACCTCGATTGCGGGGAGCAGGACCCAGTTGACAATGCGCCACCGCAATTCGCCCGTGCGGGTGTTGTTCTGCAACCACAGGCGGGGAAGCAGAGTCCCGCGAGATCAAGATGCGTCATCTGCTGCCTCAGGAAGGCCGAGGGAGGCTCGACCAGCAGGCCAGGCCATAGGCCAGGCTGACCTCGTCCTCCAGCGCAGGGTGCTCCAGCAGCACACGCGCCGTGCGGCGGTGCACGATTCTATCGAAGAACAGCATCAGGCGCATGCGCACTCGCTCCAGGCTGTGCCGAGCCAGTGCGTGGCCGACCTGCAGGAGGGGGCAGGCCGCCAGCGGTCGGGGCATGCGAGGCCTCGCTTCTGGAGAGAGGGAGTGTGCACTGCAGAGATGGTGACGTGCAGGCGTCCGGAGATGCTGCAACACAGCAGTATGAAGTAGGTAGTATGTAGTACGGCGGCCCTGCACACCTCGTGCGCGACGACAAACTCCATGGGACGTCCCGGCCCAGCCGCGCTCAAGCTGGCCAGCAGGTCTCCCGAGACGAGCACGTGCCCGCTGGGCACGCTGCAGGCGTTGAACTTGTCACCCAGCACATCCGGGAGCACGTCTGTAGGGCACGAGAGGGAGTGCTGGAGTGCGTCGGCGGATGCTCTGCCAACCAAAGGACGTGATTCGATCCGCAGGGTAGGCAGTGCCACTGCCAGCTCACCGAGGCCAGACTTGAGCTCGACGGGGCTGTCGATGCGCGCCGCCTCGGCCTGCCCCGCCTTTGTCAGCTCCAGCGCCAGCCGCCGCCAGCGGGCCGCCTGTGCGTCACCGGGCCCTGCGTGGCACGCGCGGCAGTCTAGCTTAGCATCCATGCATGGCAATCGAGCCTGCCTGGTGCATGAGTTGGGGCAGACGTGGCACAGGCTGATGGCTGCCAAGCACAACAACAACAGCAACAAGACTCACGGCCGCCCTTGCCGCGAGTGCTCTCCCCTACCAGCAGCGGAACAAGCCTCGCAGCCAAGCCGTTCATGGCGCGCTCCAGGGCCAGGGCAGGCAGCCAGGCGCGGCGGCCTGCACGCACAGCCTCGGACAGGTCAGCCGATGGGACAGGCGCGGCATGTCGGCGGAGGCGCCGCATGCAGAGGCACTGTATCACAAGTGCAGATTGCCCGCCCACCTTTGTAGGGCACGGTGGCTCGGCGGCACGCGAGGAACGAGATGACCGTACACTGGCCCAGGAGTAGTCCCCACGTTGGCCGGTACAGCCGGCTGACCAGATGGTCAACCAGCGAGACGGCCAGCTGGGCGGAGAGGCATACCATGAAGGGCACAGGCCCAACCGGCAGCGCCAGGCCGCTGGGCACGTCCCCTGCCAGCAGCATGCTAGCGGCCGAGCCCGTGGCCGAGCCCACAGCTGCGCCGACGCACGCCGCTGGATGCCGCCGCCCATTGCACCGCGCCAGGACGCAACGGAGAAGGAGGCGGGACCACGACACGGGTGTTACCAACTAGCGCAGATACGGATATCCGAGGCTCAGGCGCATTGACAGGGGAGGCACCTGGGCCCCCAGCTTACCTTGTCGCCATCCCTTCGACGCTCCTCCACACGCACCAGCACGCCACGCGCTGCGAGCGCCGCCAGCGCCACCGCCAGCCCCGGCGGCGCGACCGCCACGCAGGCCGCGCCCGCAGCGAAGACGAGCTGGCCCTTGGCAAAAGACCGCAGCCCCGCGGACAATGCACAGCGTACGGGCCCGCCCCGCACGCCCGACATGTCTGGGGTTGGCCCGGCAGCAGCCAGGTCCATGGCGGGCAGTCGCTTGTGGCCACTTACACTCGTGGCCAGTAGCACGGTGGGCCCGGCCAGCCGCTGTCACAGTCTCTGCGTCTGGAGCTTTCAGCTGCACCAGCAACCCACAAGGAGCGGCTGCAGCACAGGAAGGGCAAGAGGAGGCGCACAGAGGTTGGAGCACTGATGGCTGGCGCGGTCGAGATGGGGGGAGACACGTGGGGGGCACACCAATGTCACCCGATTATCTAGGCAACAAGTCGGAGCGCACACCTTGCGCTTTCCGCCATACAGTGCAGCAGTACTACATCAGGGGCTGCCACATGCAGGCCAGCACAGGAAGGCACCTCACCTGGATGCACTTGGATGCACAGATTCCACTGGCAGGCGGCAGCCCAGGCACTGCTGCCTCGCTGCCGACCTGTGGCCGTTTCGAATGGCCACATCGTCTGCTCTGCCACTCCGGTCGCGGCAGCCATGGAAATGATCGCCGCACACAGCAGGTTCAGCCACAGCACCATCCCAGGTTCCCTCTGACAGGGAACTCTCTTGCACTCAGGGGCCATCATGATGACACTAGTAGTTGATCAACTTTACGGTTCTCTGTGCAGTACCATCGGCAGCAGGCTGGACCACATCAAGCTGTCAGGCCGGTCCTGGGTGTCCTGGGTGTCGATTGCGCGCTGCCCCCTTCAGGCGCTGCAGCTGATCTGCAACAGCATGCCCAACTTGCAGTGGCCGTCCACGGGGCACGCATAGAAGTGCTGCAGGTGGGTGGGCGAGCGGGCGAAGCCAGGAGGGGCGTGGAGGCGGGGCCGCACGAGGCCGGCCTCCCCGAGGCCCCCGTCGCGCCCCCCTTTCCCGCCTCCCGCGTGCCTAGCCCGAGCCGTGCCCCCCTTCCCCTGCGTTCGCCACGCACGTCGCCGCTCGAGGTGGAGTTGCAGGAGAAAGTCCAGGAGCCCTGGGGCGCGGGCGCGACCAGCTCGGAGAGGCCGTTGCCGGCGGTGAACTGGGGCGGGCAGGCGTTGGAGGGGACAGCCCACACGCCGTGCGGCGTGTTTGGGGTGGTGGCTGCAACGGGGAAGGGGGAGGAAGCAAGGGTGCGTCGCGTGGGGCACGAGGAGTACTGAGGACTTGCGGGTGGCACGCGTCTTGCGCAGCGCGGCCAGGCCGAGCGCTGCAGGACTGGCCCCAAGCACACCGTTCCACATTAGTGTGACGCTCTGCCCAGTGGTGAGCTTGACGGGGGCGTAGTTGGAGGGCTGCGGGATGGGAAGTAAGAGGGCGGTCGGCTGGCTGAACGCGCTGGCCTGTCGGCTGGCAGTCGGTGGCGGGAGGGGGGACAGGGCGGGACTGCCCAATCAGGCACGAGGCCCTGCAGGTAGCCGAAACCTCGCCTCACCCCCTTCCACTCGATCTCCTGCTGGGCTGCAGGGCAGGGTCGGGGGGGGGGGGGGGGGGGGGGGGCGTGGGGCGAGTTGCAGGCGCACGCAGGCGGGCGCAGCCGGCGGGCGGTCCCGCGCGGCTGCGCCCGAAGGCGCCGGCCCCCGCCCATGCAAGCCCCATTCGCTTCCTGGGGGGCGGCCGAGGCGCTGAGGTGCCGTCTCACCGCCAACGAGGACAGCGACGGTGGCGAGCGCCAGAAGGACTGCGAACGGGGCCTTCATCGCGGTGGATGGCTGCTATGCAGGCTCCGAGGCTCCGAGGCCAGGCGCGCCTCGCGGCGGCGCACTTTGTAGGCGACAGTCAGTCGGTGAGTTGGAAAGCGGCCCTGCCGTGGAGCGAGTGGAGCGTGGCCTGGCAGATGGCACCACGGCAGCCGCCGCTGGATGTTCTACGCGCGTGCCTCGCCGCCTACAGGGTTGGCGGCTGCCCACGGCCGAGGGCCTGCTGACGCTGGCGCTGGTTATGCGCATCTACCTCTTCAGATCCATGGACCCCGAGCCGCCGCCGATGTGTGAACGGGGTCTCCGGTGGGCTCTCCAGGCGGGCACGACCTGGTGCAGCTGCGTCCCTCGGACCCTGGCAGCCACCGCGAGCTGGACACGCTTTCTAGCAGGAGCTAGAAAGCGGGAGGGGCTTTCTAGCAGGCCCGGCTTCTTCGACCAGCTGGCCAGCCACTGGTGGCGCGCACTGCGGCTGGCCAGGGCGCAGGCCAACCGAGCGGCGGCTGCGTTCCAGGCGTACGACCTGGCCCAGCTGCAGTATCGCTACGTCCAGAGCGCCTCGGGCTCCGCAGCGGGCGCGGCGCTGGTGCAGGAGGCCGACGCTGCGATGGTGGCCTGCAAGGCCATGCTGCCGGTGCAGTGGACCGAGGTGATGCGCGCCTTCAGCTCAAAGGCATGCGCGGCGCGGCAGGAGCACGAGTTTGGGCAGCGGCCAGCGTTGCCCGAAGTGTTCATCCCCCAGTGTTCGGGTTGTGACCAGGCCTGCTTGGACCTCCGGGCCTGCTCCCGCTGCCGCCAGGTGGGCCTGCCAGCTGGTTGCCCTTCAATTGATTCAAGGTAGTTACCTGTGGCCTCGCCATCAGGCCTGTCCATTTATGCCACGCGCCAGCCTCCCGCCCGGCATGCTTGCCCTCGGGTTCCTTTCCAGACTGGTATCAATGGTAGCACTCGTTCTGCGGGGGGAGCTAGCCTCTATGCAATCCCCTCTTCGCCAGTCAGCGCCCTAGGCCAGCCACTCTTGCCCTGCAAGAACCCCTTCTTGGACCCAACCCCGGCGCTCCACCCTGCGCCTCCCCGAGCCGAGGCACTGCTGTGCTGGGGAGGCAGTGCTCTGGCCAGTGGGACGCGGGGGGAGAGCGCTGGGTGCTGACGCGGCGGCTGCCGCCCCGCAGACCCCTCCGAGGAATGTCGACGCCGCCGCCCGACACGGATGGAGGCGCCGCCTTCTATGCCGCGAGGCTCGCCAGAGCGCGGGCGGTGCTGCCCGAGCGCCGCTCCGCCTGCATGCGCGCGTTTCTGGCGGCCGACGCGCTGCTGTCCGAGGCGGCAGACGTGCTGCCTCTTGCGCCCGGCGCTGCGGTGCACGGCAGCGCTGACAAGCAGCTGGGGGCACAGATCAAGTTTGTGCAGGCGTCGACGGGCGCGTTGGATGGACAGCCGTGTCCGCTCCTCCACCAGTGGACCCGCACCAGCAAATTCCATGTGGTGCAAGTCCAGGGGCTCATTGCGGTCACACCCTCCAATCTACCACAGCAGCTTGTCGCCTCGGAGAGCAATCCTGGTGGCCGCTTGTGTGACCTGGAGTCCATGCCGCATCTGGAGCAGCTGCTGGCGCGCGGCGAGCCCGTGGCCGACGCTCGCCTCTTGGGCCGGCTGCTTGTGCTGTCAGCCTCGCTGCACCAGATTGCCTTACACGACAAGTATTCGGTTCCATTTTGCTGCCTGGAGCTGGTGGGGCACAGCCTGAGGGACACTGACGCCGCGGCCGCCATCGACCGCCAGCTGGATGCTCTGCGCGCGAGCCCCGCCGCCCGCAGCGCCGCCGAGGGCTGGCAGCTGCCCACCGCCGAGGGCCTGCTGGCGCTGGCGCCGCCGAGGGCTGGCAGCTGCCCACCGCAGAGGGCCTGCTGGCGCTGGCGCTGGCCATGCAGACCCTCATCTACACAGTGGCGGTGACCGAAGGGCGTGCAGGAGGGCCGCCGTTCCGCAACCGAACGGCCTGGGCTATCGCGGCGGGGTGCGACCTGGTTCGGTTGCGCCCCTCGGACCCCAATGGCCACTTCAAGCTGGGGCGCTTCTACCTGTACATGCCACCCACGCAGTGGGCCAGCCGTGACGAGCCGGCTCACCACTGGCTCCACGCGCTATGCCTGGCCCAGGAGCAGGGCAACCTAGCGCTGACTGCGCTGTTTGGGTACGAGGTGGCATTGATGGCGTGCGTTAGCAGCCCCGACGCGGTGGCATCTCTGGTGGAGGAGGCGGACGCTGCGATGGCAGCCTGCAAGGCGCTGCTGCCGGCCCTGTGGGTCGAGATGATGCGTTCTTGGCGCTCTGTGGCGCACGCAAACCAGCAAGAGCATGGCCTCGCGCAGCAGCCCACCGCCTCTGCTGCTGCCAGCCATCGTCCTCCCGACCCCAGGACCGGCCCTCTTCCCATCTGCTTGGGGTGTGGCCAGCTGCGCCTGGGCATTCAGGCATGCTCCCGCTGCCATCAGGTGAGCCTGCCAGCTGATTGCCCTTACCTGTGGCCTCCCCATAAGCAACCGACGTGTGCTGGCACCCCCGCCTGCTGCTGCGCTCCCATGCTTCGCAGGCGCGCTTCTGCAGCCGCGAGTGCTTTGTGCGCTCCTGGCCCGCGCACAAAGCCGCATGCAATGCCGCCGCGTGGGCGGCCGGCGCGGGCGACAGCAGCAGCAGCAGCCAGACCAAAGTTCCCCACACGTGAACAAAGAACACTAGCAGAAGGCCTGATGATCGTCCAAGCCATACACCTGTGCCTGCATGCCTGTTTGCGCTCCAGACAGTTGCGACGGCACGCGGAGCGTCTCGATAGTAGCGCCTCTGATTCGAGCCGGCACCCTGTACCTGCACCCTGCACCTGCATGTCCCTGTTGTGCCTCCTGCTGTTGCACCGCCGCCCCCTAGCAAAGCAAGCAGCAACCAGCGTGCTGCAGCCGCATACGCAGCCCAGCAAGAGCCTGAGCGAGCGTGCGTCACCAGGCCTGCCGTCGCCGGAGCCGCCGCATGTCTCTGCCGCATGTCATCGACCCTGCGCCGCCGCCGCCGCCGCCGCGCGGTGGCCGTGGAGGGCCTCGTTGGTGGGAGGGAAGGTGGGCATGAGGGCTGGGTCCTTGGGCAGCGGGTGCTCCCTGCGCGAACAGAAAAAGCAGCGCAGGCGGGGCAGAGTTGACGACGCAGGCGAGGTGCGACAGTGGAGGCGCCGCGAGCAAGGGCGCGAGCCGAGCCGGGCGCAGGACGGAGGCGGCGCGGCCTGCGGCGTCTAGGGCCTGGACCCTCCCGAAGCGCGCGCGCAACCCACCTGAACCAGGGGTGCTCCATAGCGTCCTGCGCAGAGATGCGGCGCTCCTGTGGCGGCGGGGCGACAGGGGTCGGCGCGCGTGTGAGGAGCAGTCGGCTGCTGACGCCTGCTGACGCGGCCGCGTCGCGCAGCCAGAGGACCCAGCACAGCCGGCAAGCCAAGCCAAACACCTCATCCAGCGCACCGGGCAGGGGTCCAGCAGGCGCGAAAGGAGGTCGAAGCCGGCCTCGGAGAGCGCGGGGCTGCCGTCAAAGACGAGCCCGGGAGGTGGGAAGCGCTGGCGCAGGCCGGCCATGCGGGGGTGGGCCCGGAAGTTGAACTTGCGCCAGTGGGAGAGCTGCAGGAGGAAAGCAAAGGGGGTTGTTGGGGAGAGGGGAGAGGGGCAGTTGGGCTTGGAGCGCTGCCGGCGAGCGCGGCGAGGGCGAGCGGTCGAAAGCACAAGAAGGGGGGGGGGGGGGGCGCAAGCGCAGCGCAGTGGGCCGCGGGCGGCGACGCGCCTTGGTGACCCCCGGCCACGACTCCTCGGACGGCGTGCCCACCAGCGCAAAGATGTGCTGCAGCTGGTCGATCTCGTTCTTGCCCTGCGGTGGTGAGCGAGGCGACAGCAAGGGCGGGCAGCAAGCGCGTCACAAGCAGAGCAGCGCAGCGAGCAGAGGGAGCGGAGCCAGGCGAGCGCGCGCCGCCCCGCCCCGCCCCGCCCACAGTCGCGACCGCACCCCGCACACCCAACCCTAAACTCTAACCCTAAATCTCACAGGCATGGTCCCCACAGCAGCACAACCCCACCTGTATGAGCGGCTCCTTGCTCAGCAGCTCGCCCAGAATGCAGCCGCAGCTCCACACGTCGACCGCGGTGGAGTAGACCTTCTGGCCCAGCAGCAGCTCGGGCGCGCGGTACCTGCTCCGGCGGGTGCGCGCGCGGCGGTCGCCGTTAAGTCGACATCAACGGCCCGCGTCTGGTGGCGGCGTCCTTCCCTGGCGACTGCCCCGAACCCTGCGGGTTGAATCCCCTGCCCGGGCCACGCCCCCCTCCCCAGCCGCATCCTCACCACAGCGTGACCACGCAGTGGGTGTAGGGCTTGAGCGGGGAGCCGTACTGGCGCGCCAGCCCAAAGTCGCAGATCTTGAGCATGCCGCGGTTGGTGTAGCTGCGAGGGGAGGGGGGAGGAGCAGGCAGGAGGAGGAAAGAACGGGGCTGAGAGCGAGAGTGAGGGGAGGAGTGGAGGAGGGGCGGCGGCCGCGGCGCACTCGCAGGCGCTGCTCGAGCCGCGCTCGCAGGAGCGCGCACGCTCACAGGCGCTCGAGCCAGCTCATGTTGGCAGCTATGTTCAACCCCTGCGCTCAACGCTCATTAAAGCTCACAGGATGTTGGAGGTCTTGAGGTCGCGGTGGAGCACCCAGCGCTCGTGCAGGTATGCCACCCCGCTCAGCAGCTGCGCGGGGGGTGGGGGAGCAGGAGGCAAGGGGCTGTGGGTGGGCAGGTGAGGGCGGGCGGGTGGGGATGGGAGTGGGAGGGCGAGGGCGAGGGGAATCCTGGGGGCCCCGCGCCGAACGCGGTCGCCCTGGCGCGCGGGGGGCGCGCGCGCGTCTCGCCTGCAGCAGGAGCGTCTTGGCCTCGGCGGTCGAGAAGGGCTGCGCCATGCGCCCCTCCATCACGCCGCGCAGGTCGTGGTCCGCATACTCCATGACCATGAACACCGAGTCGAGGGAGGCGCCCACGACGACCTGCACAGGGGCGCGGCAGCCTCAGCAGTGGGAGAGCGCGGGGGAGGTGGGACGAGCGAGAGGGCGCCGGGGAGGCGAGCGCTGGGCTTAGAACTCTGCCAGCAGCTGAAGCGCTGGAATGCCACCCTGTTGCCCCTGCCTACACGCGGCCGCGAGGGCCCGCGAGCGCTGGGCTTAGAACTCTGCTAGCAGCTGAAGCACTGGAATGCTCGAAGAAGCACGCGGCCGCGAGGGCCCGCGAGCGCCCCGCACCTCGCTCACGCCCACGATGTTGGGGTGGTCCAGCGAGAGGAGGATGTTGATCTCCCGTACCGAGGTGAGGGGGAAGCCCTCCCGCTCCTTGTCCAGCTTCACCTGCGCGCGTCGATCGGGGGCCGCGCTGGTCGCGCGAGCAGGCCGCGCCACGCACGCGCGTGCCACGCCGGGCTGGGCGCGATGGCAGGCCGTGCTGGGCGGCGCGCGTGCGCGAGGCGCGGCGGCGGCGCACTGGCGGGAGGCGTGGGCCCTGCGCATCCCCTGCGCTTGCCTTTTTGAGCGCGCATATCGCCCCCGACTCCCGCTCGCGCGCCCTGCGGGTGGCAAGGGAAGAGAGTAGGCGAAAGAACAGGAGCAGGGAGGCGCCGGCTCCAAGCAAGCCGGGACCCAGCGCTCGTCGCGACCGTCACACCCCCCCCCCCCCCCTCCCTCCCCCTCCNCCCCCCCCCCACACACACACACACACACACACCACCACCACCACCACCACCACCTACCCACCTGTACACCACGCCATACGTCCCCTCGCTGATCCTGTTTAGCTTCTCATAGTGATCCACGCTGCGGCAGTCTGCCAGCATCGTGGCCGGCCGCCGGAAGCGCGGCTCCCCCGCCTCCTCCTCCCGCTCCTCCTGCTCGCCCTCCGCCGCCGCGTCGCCCGCGTCGCCCTCCCGCCCGCGCGCCTCCGCCTCCTCGCCCGCCGGCGGCCCCTCTGCCGCCGCGGCGGCGCCTTGGTCGCCGGCGGCCGCGGCGGCGCCGATCTCGCCGCCGCCGGCCGGGGCGGCCTCCGCCTCGGCCCACCTGCTGCGCTTGCGCGAGTCTGCGTCGTCCTGGTGCGGGGGGGCGCTGTCCCGGAGGGAGGTGCGCTCCCGAATGATGTGCATCTCTGCTTACCAGGGGAAGGGACGGGAGGGCGGGGAGGGGAGTGGGGCCGGGCGGGGAGGGGAGCAAGGCCGGGCGGGGGGGGGAGTGGGGCCGAGGAGTCCGTCGCCCTCCTTCTCTCAAAAGAGCAAAGAGCCGCGAGGGAAGACCGCAAGGGCGCAAGTGTGGCAGAACGCGCGCGGCCGGGCCGCTGCTCCACCTCCAAACATGCCCCAATGAAGCACCCAGTCCGCGCTCACCCTCCTCTGGGCTGGAGACGGAGGGGGAGGCCTTCATATAGCCCCCTGCCCGCAGCTCGTCCTCCCCTGCCCCCCCGCCCGCCTCCGCCTCCTGCCGCCGGCGGAACGCCTCCAGCTCGGCCGCCGCAATGTCCGAGGCCGTGGCCCCCCGCGCGGGCGGCGAGCGCGGCGCGGGGCTACGCCGCTCGCCGGGCGGGCTGGCCGCCGCAGCGCCCCCGCCGCCCCCGCCGGGTCTCCACACGATTGGCTCGTGCTTGCGCTTGCGTCCGCCCTCCCTGTCCTCCCCCCCCCGCTGCTGCTGCCGCAGGCGGTCGTCGCGCCGCTCATCGCCCCCCCGCTCGCTTCGCCCCTGCTCTTCTGCTGCCGGCGGCGCGCCGACAGGGGCCCCGTCTGGCCGCAGCTCCCCATCCTCTGCCTCCTCTGAGCTGGAGGCTGGCGCTGGCTCTGCCGGCGCCGCCTTCTTGGCGCCGCCGCCCTGCTCCTCCTCCATCGCCGCCCGCCAGCCGCCGCGGCTCGCTGGAAGCAGGAGAAAACGTGGCAGCGACAGCGTGCGTGAGGGCGATGGCAGCAGAGTGAATACAAGCAGCGGGCAGGTGCGGGCAGCAGCAGCAGGCACTGGGAGGCGGCGGGATGCAAAGGGGAAGCGGCGCGGTGCCACCCCGCTGACTCGCCTGGCCTCTCGAGGGCCTCGCCCGCAGCAGCCGACGCCGCTGCTTTCTTCTCCGCCTCCATCCGCTGCTTGGCCAGGCGCGCCACCTCGGCTAACAGAGGATTGTGGGGCGCGGCGGCGCGGGGCGGCGGCCCGCCCGCCCGCCCGCCCCCATCCCGCGAGTCGGCAGCGCGAGAGCTCGGCCTGTCGCGATCGCCGCCGCGCCTGCGAGTGCGGGAGGGCGCGCAGAAAGCGGTGTGGCTCACAGCGGCGATGGACTTCGAGCGCGCCAAGAGCGCACCTGTAGTCTGAGTCCCTCCTAGCGCCGCTCCTGCTGCTCATCGAACAGCAAGAGCAGTCGCAGCAGAAGAACAGTCGCTGCTCGCTGTCTCTGCCTGATGAGCGCAGGACGCCTTGGAGAAGCTGAGAGACGTGAGGGGAGTGAGCGCGACGAGTGGGATCGCGTTTTGCAGGAGTGAAGGCGCCCGCCCGCCCGCCTGCGCCTGCCGTCGACGTGCCTCCTCTCCGATTGTTCACAGTTACAGATTCCTCCTGTGCATCCCATCTGGACAGATGATACGTGTGCAGTTGTGGCATGTCCTCATTTAACAGAGGCGAACGAGGAGGCAGGGTCGATGAGGCATTCACAGCCATAATATGGGCTGCAAGATGGTTGAAGAGGCGGGGCAGCAGGTAGCATTCCAGTAGGGCGGCTTGTCTCTGAAGCAGCAGGTGGCATCAGAAGGCAGGCTGTCAAAAGAAGGCTGAGCATGCTTGCCGAGGTCAGCTCCATTCAACATCAGTGCGCCAGGAAAGTGTGAAGCTCATTTGTGCCCGCAGCATTTGTGTCCGCAGGCGCACGCGGTGTGCGGCCGGCTGGTCCCGCATTGGGTGTAATGCGGCCCAGTGTCCTGTCACCAATTTGCACGCCTGCCTCAACAGTGCCTTCCCTTGCACCGTCCGGCGCCCCAGCGGTTTGGAACGGTGGCACTGCGGGTGTAGCACATCAATCGCCCCGCCAGCAGGCGCGGTGGCTCCCTGCTTCCGACGCGCAGTACCCTATCTCTGCATTGCTCTGAATGGAATTACAGCTTTCTCCTGTGCATCCCATCTGGAGAGATGAACACTGGTTGACAGGCCGGATGCGGCAGAAATAGACAGCTGGGGATGCATTTGTTGAAGAAACGGGGCGCTGCAGCAGCTCATGCTTCAGAATGGCAGCTTCTCTCTGCAGCGGATGGCATTGGGCGACGGCAGGGTGGCAATGGCGCTCCCCGCCACATTGGCCGGCACCAGCGCTGCTCAGCTCGGCCGCTCAGGAACAGCGCCGAGGCCAGCAGCATAGCGGCGAGGGCGCTGAGCAGCAGGGGCACAGCGGTGGACGCGGGACCCATCGGGAGGCTCCAAGGCCCATCAGCAGCTCAGGAGGGCAGGGAGGCTGGCCAACTGTGTCCACATGATTTGTTTGTTTTGGATACAGTCTCCAATGCAGAATCATGAGCGCATGGCTTGGGCGCGCCCGCTGGGCGTGAGCGTGCGTCGCACATCATGCTGCCTGGTTGAATATCCTCCCCACGTTGGGCACAATGCGGCCCAGTGGCGCTCTTGCCAAGCTCGCGTTCCCAGAGTGCCCTTCCCTCTCCCGTGCCGCCCGGCACCGCCGGCACCGCCCAGCCCCCCTCGCCCTGGCACAGGCCAGCGTCGGCGGCGCATGTGCCCCGCCATGCATGCTGCCTTTCAACCAGTGCATTCTCGCTCATCCCACCCTCCTGTGAGTTCCATCAAGGTCTGGATCACTAGGTTTTAGCTTGCAGCGAGTCAAAACGCTCCCCGCTGCCGGGAGCGCCAGGTGCGCCGCCCCTTGTGCAGCACCCCCAGAGGCTGTTGATCGCAGATGGCTCTTCATTCTCGCTTTCCGCTCCCCCCAAGGCTTGGAGGCTCCCCCTGCAGTGCCTGTTCAGTCTGGACTTGAAACAGCCGCTGGGCGTGTACATCGCCCCAGACGATTTGAGACGAGGCGGTGATGCTCTCGAGCAAGGCGTGAGGGGGAGCCAGCAGCAATATGTCGCTCTCGGCGGAGGACTCCCTCTAC
The DNA here is from genome assembly GCA_003063905.1 of Chlorella sp. A99. NCBI lineage: Eukaryota > Viridiplantae > Chlorophyta > Trebouxiophyceae > Chlorellales > Chlorellaceae > Chlorella > Chlorella sp. A99. The sequence goes on from PCFQ01000018.1 coordinate 1,156,483, forward strand.
CCAATCGCGGTGCTCATGTGAGCTCACCGGCATGGCAACGAGAGAGCCACGACGCGGGGGATACAGCGCCGAGAGCTCCGCACTTCGGCTTGACTGGAGCCGCGCAGCAGGCGATCTGGAGGCGTGCGCAGACAGCGATGTGGATCGCGGAACGCAGACAGCAGCATGGGAGGGCGCGCCGCGCCGCCTCCGTCACGCCGCTCGCCGCACCCACCGCTCACCGCACCCACCGCTCGCCACCGCTGCACCCACCACCCGGCATTACCTGTTTTCCTCCCCTGCCGCAGCGATGAGCTGCGCAATGAGGACGTTGCGCTGAGGCTGAACAGCGTCAAGCGGCTGGGCACCATTGCGCTGGCGCTGGGGGAGGAGCGCACGCGGCGCGAGCTCGTGCCCTTCCTCAACGAAAATAGCGACGATGAGGACGAGGTGCGGTGGCAAATGATTGTATACGAGGCTGAGAACTGTCAGCGAATGAAGGGGCAAAGTGTGGAGCAGCATTGGTTGCGTGTCAGCAACCCTGCGCTCGTGTCTGCCTCCCTCCCCCTGTGCCACCGGCCCTGCCTCCCCCTGCTTGCCCGCCTTGCCGTTAACGATTTGCCCTCCGCACGGATCACACATGTGCCTCAAGCAGGTGCTGTTGGTGATGGCGGAGGAGCTGGGGCGGTTTGTGCCGCTGGTGGGGGGCGCTGAGTATGCGCACTTCCTGCTGCTGCCGCTGGAGACGCTGTCGACGGTGGACGAGACGGTGGTGCGTCTAGGCTTCTGGCAGGAGCTGCTGGTGGAGCAGCAGCTGCTGCCGCCTCCCGCGCTGCGCAGGGGGGCCGGCCCCCCACCACGACCGGGCCCTATGGCAAACCCTCAGGAATGCCAGCCACATGATCTATGTCATGTGTCTGATGGCTGGCTGCTGCACCACACCCATGCTTTCCACCTCTCTGCAGGTGCGCGACAAGGCAGTGGAGAGCCTGGTGACAGTCGCGTCCACGATGCCGCAGCGCGACATCATGGAGCACTTTGTGCCGCTGATCAAGGTGCGTGGGAGCGCGGGCAGCAGTTCATTCAGCGTGTGCAAACAGCAGCTCATCGAATGGTTCATTCAGCGTGTGCCCACAGCAATTCAAGCAGCGAACAATGAATGCATGAATAAAATCAATCTTTGCTGGATGCACGGGCGGTGTGAACAGCTGGCCTTCCGCGCGCGCTTGGCCCACTCCCTGCCTGCCCGCCGTCGCAGAGGCTGGCCAGCAAAGAGTGGACCGCGCGCGTGTCGGCCACGCGGCTCTTTGCGCCTGCCTACCCACGCGTGGATGAAGGTGTGTTGCGTGGTCGGCGGCTGTGGTGATGGCATCGTTGGGCTGGGGGCGTGGCGGGCCGTCGGGCTGGCGTGAGGCGTCTCCTTTCTTGCCCCTCTTCCGACCGCGCCTGCTGCCTGCCTGCGGCTCTCACATCCTCCCGCACCTACCCCCTCGCCGCCTGCCCACCAGGCGTGCACGCGGACCTGCGGGCGACGTTTGTGCGGCTGTGCAAAGACGACACGCCCATGGTCCGGCGGGCAGCGGCGCAGGTAAGGAGCAGCCCACTGTTTGCTGGAGGGCTTGAGGGGGAACGGGGGAAGGCAGGACCCGGCGGGTGGCAGCGCGAGACAGCGAGTGGGACGTGTGAGCTCTTTCTGGCAAGCGAAGACAAAGTGCGCGTCCCGGTGGCAGTTGCCACCCTCCCTCACCGTCGTGTCGCTGCCCCCATGCCGCCGCAGAGCCTGGGCGCGTTTGCCGAGGTGGTGGCGCCCGAGTGCGTGTCGGCGGAGCTGGTGCCGGTGTTCCGGGAGCTGACGCAGGTGGGTGGGCCGCCGGCCTGTGGGAGTCGGCCTTGTTGCGTGCGAGCACTGGCGCCTCCACCTCTCTGCGCCGCATCAAAAGAGCCTCCACACGCACCGACATCATCTTGACTGCCGACTCCTGCGCAACTAACTTCGACACTGCGAACAATAACAAATGCAGGACGAGCAGGACAGCGTGCGGCTCATAGCGGTGGAGGCCTGCGGGCCGCTGGCGGGCGTGCTACCGCGGGAGCAGGTGTGGGCGGGGGCACAGGCCGGCATGTGGGGACGCGGGGCCGGGCAGTGGCCACGAGGGGGCGCGGCGCAGCGCGGCGCCCAGCCGGCGCCAGGGGGTCAGGCCGGCCGGCCGGCACGCGGTGCTCTGGAGTCTGTGCCGCGCCTGTGCACCGCACATAGCCAGGGTGCTCTGCTCTGCTTCCTTTACTCTCGGGCGCCCCTCACCAGCCCCCCGTGTGCCGGTCTGTCACTTGGCCGCCCTGCAGGTGGAGGCAGCAGTCCTGCCGGTCATGCAGCAGTTCGCGGCCGACAAGTCGTGGCGCGTGCGCTACAACGTCGCGCAGCAGGTGCGCCTGGGGCCGTGACGGGCTCCTCGCTCTGCTTCCATTCCTGAAGCGACAATGGGTGCAAACGCATCGGAGGGAATGGAGACGCGCCCGAGCCCGTCCTGCTCTCTCGCTGCGGCTGGCAGCTGGTGGCTGCCACCGCGCGGCGGAGACGGGTTGGCTTTCGGCCCTGGCCACCCACGTGCGCCTGCCCGCCTCCCCTCGCAGGTGCCCGCGCTCGCGGCGGTGCTTGGCGGCAAGGCGACGCGCGCGGAGCTGCTGCCGCCGTTTGTGCGGCTGCTGCGCGACGGGGAGGCCGAGGTGAGCTTCGGTTTGACGTTGAGCCGGCTATCTCGGTCTGTTTAGGAAGCTCTTACTAGGGAAGCTCGAAAAGAAATTCTCGCTTGTGGGTGCTGCTGCGGGAACCCGCATTGGCACCCCCACCCCCGCTCCTGGGCTCTGGTCGTCGACATCCGAACGCAACGCATGCCCCCCTCCTTCGCAGGTGCGCGCCGCAGCGGCGGGGCGCATCTCGGGCGTGTGCCAGCTGCTGTCGCCCGAGGACGTGGCGGCGGCAGTGGTGCCGGCGGTTCGCGAGCTGGCCGGCGACGCGAGCCAGTACGTGCGTGCGGCGCTGGCAGGCACGGTGATGGAGCTGGCGCCGCGGATGGGCAAGGTGCGTTTTTGTGTGTCGCGGCGCGTTTGCGCGGTTCTGCGCGACGCGTGCGCGGGAGGGTGGGTCGACTGGGCGCAATCGCGGGGCGGCGGGGCCGAGGGCTTGTGCCCCCCCGGTGCGACGCGCGTCTCTGTGATTCCAATTTCAATTTCCGCTCAGGCCGCAACGATTGAGCACCTGCTGCCCGTCTTCCTCTCCCTGCTGCGCGACGAGTGGCCAGAGGTGCGCGGCGGCCGCAGGGGAGCGTGGCCTGCCCGCTGTGCTGCTCCGCAGGCGCCGCCGGCTCAGCGCCCCGCCCGTGCCGTGAGTCGCGCGCGTCCGATCGCCCTGTGTGCTCTGCACCGTCTGCCTTCTGACGCGCAGGTGCGGCTGGCGGTGATCGGCAAGCTCGAGGCGGTGAATGCGGTGATCGGCATCGAGCTGCTGGCACAGGTGCGCGCGCGTGGGGGGGGGGGGGGGGGGGGGGCGGCAAACCCAAAACCCAAACCCAAAACCAGGGGGGG
>PCFQ01000018.1:1168225-1208467 GCA_003063905.1 Chlorella sp. A99
GGGGGGGGGGGGGGGGGGCGTATTCAGAGGTGTGAGTGGGTGGGTGGGTGGGTGCTGGTGTTGTGGGTGTGGGGGTGGTGTGGGGGTGGGGGGTGCGGGGGGTATGCAGCACGGCGGCGCGCGTCACCAGCGGAGCAGTTACAGTCGCTGCTCGCGCTGCATGGCGCCGCCCGTGCGGCGGCGGCGTGCGGGGGCGGGGGGGCGCAGCAGGCCCGTTGATCGCCTGGGCGGCGGCCTAGCTGCCCCCCCAGCCAGGCTTCCGACGCCCGCCGGGCGCAGCGACTGCCGCCCCTACGACGCGCCGCGCTTTCCTCCCGCTGCCGCAGATCGCCGCCGGCAGCGGCATCGAGGACCGGGAGCTGCGGCGCACGCTGCAGAGCCTGGCGTGCGGCAAGGAGCGGTGAGCGGCGCGGGACGGGGCGGGGCGCGGCGCGGCGGCGGCGGCAGGGCGCGCCGCGCGGGCGGGGAGGGCGCGCCGGCCAGGCACCGCTCGCCCGCCTGCACCCGGGCCGCCCCCTCCCTCGGCTGCTTGGCCCCCGCCCCCGTGCCTGGTCGATTCCAGCCCCTCTCGCTCGCTCGACCGCCGCCCCCCTGCAAACCGACTTAATGTCCAAACGTATTTGGTTTTTGCAGCGTGCTGCTAAAGGAGCCGCGCGGGCGCGACGTCGGCGACGGCGACGCTTTCCTCTTCAACGCGGCATACACCTCGCGCCTCTACCGCGTGCGAATCAACGCCATCCAGCTCAAGTGCGTTGTTATAACGCTGGGCTGTTTGTGCCTTGTCACGATTAATCAATTAATCAATATTGCGGGTCGGCGGTTTGCCCGTCGGTCGCTTCGATGCCTCCAGCTCGAGCGCGGCTTTTCGCGCCGTTGCAATGCTACGTTGACGCTGTTCTAACGTTATTCTAACGTTATTGCGTTACTCTAAACGGTAGAATTGCGGTAGAACAACGGCGCGAAACCGGCCCTGCCTGCGGCTCGGGGCCAGCGCGCGCGCGGGCGCCCCCGCGGCCACCCGGCCCCCCACCGCCCGCCCGCCCACCCACCCACCCACAACTCACCCCCCGCCCGCCTGCCCACGCCCCGCAGGGAGACCAGCGAGGAGAACAAGAAGACGAACGAGTCGGTGCTGCAGGCGCGCGCGGGGCCCCGGGCGCAAGTTCGAGTGCCTGGGCGCCGCGGCGCCCCCCCCCCCCCCCACCCCCGCGCCTGCGAGGCCCTGCCGCGGCCCCGGGCCCCGGCCTCTCCGGCCGGCCCTTCCCTCCCCCTCCCTCCCCCCTCCTCCCGCCCTTTCCTGCCCTCCCTCTCCCCCCTCCGCTTCCCCCCGCGAGATTCTTTCCTCCTCTTCCTGCTTCCTCCCCCCGATTCTTTCCTCCTCTCCCTGCTCCCTCCCTCCCCCCAGGACCGCGCCCACGCGATCGACGCCGCCGTCGTCCGCATAATGAAGACGCGAAAGACGCTCTCCCACAAGGTAGCCGCTGCTCGAGATGCATATATATCGCGTTGTCGGGGCGCCGCGTGGGCTGGCGCGCGCCAGCGCGCGCGCGCTCCCACGAGACCGCTGCTTGCGGGGCTGGGGCCGCCCGTGCCGCCGCGCCCGCGGGCCCGCGCGCGCCGGCACGCCGGCAGCCGGCGCCGGCGCCCCTCCCCTCCGAGCCGGCGCGCGTCTCTCGACTTCTATTTGACTTATTTTGACTTATTTTTACGCGGCTCCCAGTCGACGCCGCTGCCGCCCCTCCTCCTCCCCCCCTCGCGCAGCTGCTCATGGCGGAGCTGGCGGCGCAGCTGCGCTTCCCCGTGCGCGCCACCGACGTCAAGAAGCGCATCGAGAGCCTGGTGGACAGGTGGGCGACCGGCAGAGGCTGCGACGGAGGCGGACAGAGGCGGAGAGAGACGGCACGCAGCGAGACGTCTCCCCCCTCCGCTGCCGGCCACCCCCCCCCCCTCTCTCACCGCCACCGTCCCTGGCTGGCTTTCCCCGCGTCAGACCCCTGCGCTGGCTGCGTTCTTTCCTCCCACTCCTTCTCTCCTCCCATCCCCCTCGCGCAGGGAGTACCTTGAGCGCGACGCCAACCACTCCGACCTGTACAACTACCTGGCCTGAGGCCTGCACTGGAGGAGGAAAGCATACTTGGCCTGAGGAGGCGGAAGAAAGGAGGAGGAGGAGGCGGCGGAGGAAAGCGCGGGACGGAAGCGCAGGAGGAGGAGGAGAGCGCGGGAGGGGAAGGGCAGGAAGCGGGCAGAGGCAGGACGGGGCCAGGCACGACAGCACGTGAGCAGGGAGGGGGTCGGTGTTGCCACCGCCGTGGCCCTCTCAGCAGGACCGACTCGCCATTGCATTGTAGCAGCAGTTGCTGATTCCAGTTGCTGATTTTGGGGCCCTCCAGAGGGCCCTGGGGGGCTGAGGCAGCCTGAACTCAGGATCGTCCCACACCGGCCCAGTCCGGCGCTCTCACACCATGCCCAGCCAGCGTGCCAGCGGCGTGGCCGCCGTCACCAGCGAGGCGCCCCAGCTGGAGCGGTCCTTGCGCCGCCGCAGCTCCGCCAGCGCGCCCACCGCGTCCCCCTCTGGCACGCCCAGCGCGGCCTGCAGCGTGGTGAGCGGGGGGCGACCCCTGGGCCCTGGCTTTGCACCAGGCAGGGCTTGCGACAAACACCGCTGGTGGCAGTCGCTAGTCCAGGCCCGCTTCCGGCATGCGTCTGGAGCTGGGGGCAGCCCCGCCAGCACAGACCCCCGCCACGTGCGCTCTTTCTCCGCGCCCCTCGCCTGCAGCTCGGGCTCGCCGCAGCGGAGGAACAGGTTGTGCAGCAGCTCCCCTCCGATCGTAGACGGCACAGAGGGCTTGCCGGCGGCGCGCTGCAGGGGAGGACAGGGCAGCAGTTGGACTCCAGCAGACTCCAGGTGGCTTGCCTCAGGGCAGGCCCCCGTACGTTTCAGCCTCCCCAGTCAGTTGGAAAGGGCTCAGCGGCCTGCGTTGGCAGGGAGAGCGCGGGGCCGCCCACCTGCGCCCGCGCCCACTCGAGCTTGCGCAGCACCGCGGGGTTGCCGCTGTCTGCAGCACGGGCAGCGCAGCGGGTGCAGCACGGGCGGCGCGAGAGGGCTAGGGTGAGGGAGAATGCGGTGGCGGGAGGGGCCCCGGCCGGGGTGGGGGGCTGGGGGCAGGCGCGCCGGCGGGAGCGACGGGGCACACTCGCAGCAAGAACACGCGACGAAAATGGCGCACCAATGGTTGCTGCCCACTCCAGGTTGGGGAGAGCATAGTCGTGGCCGCAATAGACGAGCGCCTCCGGCGGCAGGCGCGCCAGCACCCCCAGGCTGGCGTGCATCTGGGCGGGGGTGCCTTGGAAGCACCGCCCCGCACCGCCGACAAACAGCGTGTCGCCTGGAGGGCGGTCGAGGGGGCGGGCAGGGTTTAGGGTTTAGGGTCGACGGCGGGCGGCGAGTGCGGCAGCGGGAGCGACAAGCGCGCGCTGGGCTGGGGAGAATGCAACAAACACAGAGAGGGACCTCGCCAGAGAACAGCACAGAATCGCTTCCGCTGGTGCAGAGGTAGCACATGTGGCCGCTGGTGTGGCTGCATGCAGCAGCAGCAGCAGCAACAACAGCAATTGGTCAGCGGCAGCAGTGGACCCACGGGCCCTGCCTCGCTCCCTAGCGCATGTGCGCGTGTGCATCCTCTCCACTCACTAAGGCGTGGCCAGGCATTTGATGGTCACGTCGCCAAATTCTAGCTCCTCCCCATCCTGCAACCCACAGGAAGCGATCGCACAGGACAGCGCGGGAGGGAAGGGCATGGGAGCAAGCACCCGCCGGCAACCAGCTGCAGGCAGCCCTTCGGAGCAACAAACTCGTGGCGGCCAGAGCATAGATCACCGCTCTCCAGCGACAGCTGCTGGGGCAGCGGTCGTGCGGCGCATCGGCGTGGGTGCAGCTTGCTAGGCTGCGAGGCAGGGTCGCCGTGCCTGGACGGGGCGGGTGCAGCCGGGGACGGCCTCGCCGCTGCCGGCAACAATCTCCAGATCGGGCATCTGCTGAAGAAGGGACTTGTTGCCCCCAGCGTGGTCCCAGTGCCTGAGGAGGAGGAGGGCAGCCATGGGTGAGGGTATGGAAGGAAAGATGGCGCGAGGGAGGTGTCTGCGGCCGGGCGGGCCAGGGGCGCCTGCGCGTCCCTCACCAGCCTTTCTTCCCTCTGCCCCCTCTCCCTGCCCGCGCCTGTGGGTGGTCAGCACCATCGTCAGCCGCGTGCGGTTCTGCACCGCCGCCCACAGCACCTGCGCATTGAAAGCGGCGACGCCGGCGTCACTCACTCACTCAGGCGGCTGCCGCGTCACTCAACTACCGACTTGACTTGCCTTGTCAGGCTCCGCCGGGTCCACCGCCGCCGCCTCACCCTCGCCATTGATGATAAGGTAGGAATAATTGTCTTTGAGCACTGGTACCAGCACGACGCGCATCGCCGCTAATAGCTCAGGTGCGGCGGGCGGGCCGCTCCGCCGCTGCGGCGGCCCTCGCGCCACGGCACGCTGGCAGCGCCAGTGGGCAATCGGCCTTGGTGCTCTGATGCAAACGGGATGTCTCGAGTTCGCGGGGGCACAGACAGCAAAGAGTTTTGAGCACGGATGATCGGTGACCAACGTCACGCTCGCGATGAGCCTAGAGCAAGCAGCAGCCGCAGCAGGCTGAAAGGACGCAACGAATAATGCCAGACGTGCTAGAGCGGGACCGACTGCTGCCCCGCCGCGGCGTCGCCTTCCCACATCCACAATACAACTTGAGCAACTAAAACATGCCTCTGAGCCCCCATGCATAAATTCATTGTGACAGTAGGGGGCCGTTGAAGCCAACCGGCGAGCCGCCTGCCGCCTTGCGCGCAGCCAGCTCGACCCAGCGCCGCACCTCGTCCGCCGCGCCGGAGGCCGTCCGCTCCCTCAGCACCTCAAAGTGTAGCTGCTGCTTGGCCGGCGGGAAGTCGATGAAGGTCTGCAGGGGCAGGCAATTCGGAGGTGAAAAGCAGCGCTGAGCATCAGGAGGCGTGCGTTGCCGTGGGGGGCGCCTCGGGCCACCGCGCCTGCGCCGGCTGCAGCCTCCAGGGTTCGCGGGCCAGCCGCGCCGGGCTCCTGGTCCGAGGCGCCGCGGGGCGCTGCGCGGCCGCTGCCGGCCGGCCCGCCGCCGCGCAGCCTGCTGCTGCCCGGGCGGCCGGCGCTGCTCCCCCGCCCGCGACCGTCGTCCCTGGATGGGAGGGTCGTCCAGGTGTGCGGAAGAGCGAGTCACCCAGCCAAGTTGGCAGGCAGCCACCGCTCGGCGGGTGGGCGTGGGCACCGCGCGTTGGCGTTGCCTTTCGGGCGCCTCACCTCTACGTCTGCTCTCCACATGCAGCTTGTTGCTCCACTGCACAGCTGCAATGGCCGACGCCGGCGCCAGCGCCGCGAGCGGCAAGCGGCCCGCCTTCCTGGCCGGCCTCGATGACGCCGCTCCCGAGCGCTTCTACATGCCCCGCCGCGGCACGAGCTTCTCTGCGCTCGCTGATGCAGAGGTGGTGGTGGCGGGCGGGCAGAGCCTGCCAGTCCACAGCCACTGCCTGGCAACAGCGTCGCCGGTGCTGTGCGAGGCGTTTGCTGGGCAGGCGGAGGGCAGGCCTGTGGCAGGCAGCAAGAGAAAGGTGAGCCTGATTCTTCTGAATGTATGGTGTGCTGCCTTCTGCTGCGAACAAGCAGCATCTGATTGCCCGCGGCTTTTACCCTGGCTCTGCTGCAGCGGGACCTGGCCACGCCCTTCTCGGACTTTTCGCTCCAGGACGTCTCCGTTTTTTCTGCGCTTTGTATATCACCCGCACGAGGTTACTCCCAAACACCTGGTCGCGTGCGGCAGCAGCCTGTCGGCAGTGCTGCAGCTGGCCCACCACCTGCAAGCTGACTAGCTGCTGAAGGCTGTGTCCGATACCATTAGCAACGCAACCCCAGACCTTTCGCTGGGCCAGCTGGTGGGCTGCATCAAAGCAGCAGACGCCTGCCGGCTGGAGGAAAACAGCAAGGCAGCGGTGGATGAGCTGGTCCGCTGCATGCAGGCAGGCGAGCCTCTGTCGAGCGCCGACGCGCTCGCAGTCACCTCACAGCTTGGCAAAGAGCCGCTGGCGGCACTGCTGGCCAGCATGAGTGCAGCGATTGCGATGCGGCCGGACTTCAGCTGGCGCGTGCAGCAGTTCAGCGGCCTGCGGGGCGAGGTCCGCTCGCGCACTTTCTGGGTGGCTGATACAAAGTGGCAGCTGGAGATGTGCCCAGCCAGCCATGGAATCGGCAAGGACACACACCTCTCGCTCTTCCTTCGATGCCTCACCTCGGCTGTGATGCCGCTCAAGGCCAAATACACGCTGACGGTCCACGGCGCAGAGGAGAGCCGTGACGTCACCGTCACTGACATTCACACGTTCATTGCAGGTCCAGATGGTAACTGGGGCTGGCCCGAACTTGTTAGCCTGGAGCGGCTGCGGGACCCGGCGCGCGGCCACCTGCAGGGCGACGTGCTGCGTTTGTCGGCGCGCGTCAAGGTGCTGTGAGATGGCCAGCCCAGGAGATTCTGTCCCCCGCGCGCGTCTAGTTGTGACTCTCCGTTGATGCTCTGCGCAATTTTGTTTCACTCTGTACTCCTGAATGAAGTCCCCACCCGTATGTCTCCTGCTCGACGCATCATTGCTGGTCAGCATGTGCGACATAGATTGCGGTCCGTGCCGCCCAGGAGGTTACATCAGTCACCAGGCGCTCCGCTTGCTGCCCGCGCCCCACTTGCTCCCCACCGAGCCATCCCCCAGGGGCTCCTCTCCCTCGCTGCCCAGCTGCCATCGCCGCTGCTGGATGCTCCCGCCGAGCGGTTGGCCGCCACTGCCGCGCAGCCATGCTGGGCTACTGTCAATGCCAGCCGCTGAAAAGCCTGCCGAGCTTGCCCCCACGTCACCGCTGCACGCGGGCTGGGTGTCACTGCCGAGCAGGGGCGGCAGCAGCCCGTCCTGGCGAGTGCCAGCCTGCAGCCGCTCCAGGAAGCTGGGCGGCGATGCACGGCACACGCCGAGTACCGCCGGCAGCCCACCATGCTGCGCTTCCACTGCCATGCCTGGGCTGGCGCCAACCGTCCACTGCTGCCCAGCAGGCCAGCCCTGCGGGCTGCCAGGAGACGACCAGCCCTTCTCAAAGCCGCCAGCACTTGTCCAGCCCGCTCTGCCAAACAGCGTGTCCACCACCGCGCCGCCACCCCCCACGAACCCCAGCGCTGTGCCCAGCTGCCGTGCTGCCTGGCCCTGCATGCCACCTTGGCTGTGGTCAGCCTCCTCGGTCCCCTCGTACTCCATGTATCCAGGCTGCTGACCCTCGTCAAATATGCTCGCGCCGCCGATGGTGCCTTCTGGGCTGTCCAAGCCACACGCCTCCTCCGCCCGCTCCTCCTGCTCCAGCCCAAGGCGAGCAGAACAGGGGAAGCTGGGGGCCAGTGCCGCTCCCAGGCTCAGGCCCAAGCTCAGCCCTTCGCTGCTGGCCGGCCCGGGCCTGCACTGCGTCCAGGTTGGTGCAGCGTTGCTGTGCGTGGGGAGCGGCGGCCTCTGCAGCTGTCCAGATGGCTCCGAGAGCCCAGACTGCGTGGTCCCAAACGTATGCGGAAGGCTTGCGTCCCTGCTGCCATCCAGGCTCCAAGGCTGCGCCTGCTGCTGTAGCTGCTGCTGCCAGCTGACCGGCTGGCCGCCCCCAGGTGACAACAGCGGTGACAAGGCCTGCTCTTCTTTGCCCACCGCATGCTGCTCCGCGCCAGCTGCCACGCTGGGTGGCGGCACGAGCTCCATGGAGCCATCCAGCTTGCGCAGTAGCAGGCCTGCCAGGTCCAGTTTGCCAGATGCCTGTTCCACTCCAACGAGTCTGCACAATATGCAGCAGTAGTGCGAATGACTCGTGAATGTGCACGCTGCACGCATGTGCATGCTTCTGCGACTTGCCTGACATTGGTGCCCATGGCCACCGCTCGCAAGTGCTGCCTGGCGAACTCAAAGTAGCCTGACGCTGCCGCCTGCTCCGCCTGCTGCTCCTCCCTCTGCCCCGGCTCCTGACCGTGCTCCTGTTGTGGCTGCTGCATTTGCGGCTGCTGCTGCTGTTGATGCTTGTGTGTGGCTGTGGCCCGCCGCTGCTCTGCCGCTTGCTGCGATGGCTGCCGCCATGGCGCAGAGTCCTGCTCCTGCTGCTCCCCATGTTGCTCGCGCTGGCACAGTTGCCGGGCGCCGGCTGGCCCCTTCGAGCCGGTTGGCACACGGATCCCGCTGTCAGGTGCAGAGTGGTGCGGCCCTGATGCGCTGCGCGTGTAGTCGGTGTCGGGTTCTGCAGTGCAAAAAGCAAGAGATGAGCTGCGGACGGATGCATCTGCATCTGGGTGCAGCATGCAGGGACTGACCTGACTGCCTGGGCGGCCCGCCTGCTGCCGATGCCGTGCCTGCTACCATTGAGGGCAGCGCGCGCGCGCCTGTCGCCGCCACGCCGCGCGGGGCGGGCGCCTCGTCGCGCTGGGGGCGGCGGTTTTGCGGCAGGGGTGCCTTGCTAACGAGGGAGGGGCGCAGCCTTAGCAGGGCTTCCGCCCGAGACATGACCTGAGGATGGCCGAGGAGCGGTGAGAAGGAGGGACTGTAGTTGGATGTCCAGGCCATCCCACCCGCCCAAACTGCGCACCTGGCCCTTGCCGCTGCCAATGCGAGCCCCCAGCGCATCAGCCACCTCCCGCGGAGCCTCTTGGCGCTGCCGCCGTGCGGCCCGCGGCGGCGCGGCCTGTTGGGCGCGGCGCCCGCGGCCGGGCAGCTGAGCGGCAGGCGGTGCAGCAGCAGCGCTCGGGCCTGCTTGCGCCTCACGGCGCTGGGAGCAGCCGCTTGTGCCTGCAGGAAGCAAGGAGAGCGAACCAAGGGCTTGCTGCGTGCTACTCGAGCCTCAAACCTGCAGCGCTCACCTCGGGCCTCCTCCCGGCCACTGCTTCTCGCCTCTGCCCCCTGCTCCTGCTGCTCGCCAGCTTCCAAGGGTGGCACGCCGCCCGGCGCCTGCTGCCCGCCTGCCGGCCGCCCCTGTCGCTTCTGGGCCCCGCCAGAGGCGCTGGCGTGCTTCATTGATGAGAGAGCGAGCTGGAGAACGGGGGCAGTGGCAGTGGAGGCTCTTGCTCGCCCCCGCACTTGCTTTGCCTTCTTCCCAGCAGGCCTGAAGCTTTCGCTACAACCGCCTCTTCCACACAGAGATGCACAGCGAAATGTGCGCACACCCAGGCGCCTGAAAATAGGAGACACAGAGTAGGCAACAGACGAGCAACAAGCCAAAAAAGGGCACGGCAGAACGGGAGAGAGAAAGCGGTCGGGGCAGAGAACGGGCGGTCAGGCTGCAAGCATGTCACAGCGTCAGGGTAGCGGCGCATCAGGGCGTGATTCGCGAGGCAACCAGCTGATCGAAGGCATCAAAGGCACTCAGCCCAGCCGGCTCTGCCTGCGCCTTGGCTGGCGGAGGCGTGCTGACCGCCGCGCCATTTTCCGCCGCCGGCGCGCCGTTTGCAGCAGGCGACGGCTGCTGTTCAGCAGGGGGTGGTGGGGCGGCAGCGCCTTCCTGCTGGGCTGCCTCTGAGGCAGGCAGGGGTGCGGCAGAGCTGGCGCGCATGGGTGCGCCCCTGCAACAAGGGAGGTGGTCCAGGCGGTACACAGGTAACAAAGGCCGAATGCCAGTGTTGGGAAGCACAACATTACGAGCAGCACACAATCCAAGCTGGCATTTGCAGCACCGCAGGCAGCACTGGCGCTGTGGAAAGTGCGGGCAAGGGCGCGCACCTGGGCGGCGGCGGCGGCTCGTCGCGCTTGGGCGTGAGGGAGAGCAGGTCCGTAAAGGCGTCGTTGATGGGGCGCAGGTACGCGGGCGCAGGCTGCGCGGTGCCAAACCCGGGCGAGACCGGCGGCGCATAGGCGCCGGGCGGGCTGGCCGCCGCGGCGGGCGGCGGCGGCGGCGGGTAGGCGCCGCCGGCGCCCAGGCCGCCCACCGCCAGTGGCGGCGGCGGCACAGCCGCCGCCTGCTGCATGCTGAAGCTGTGCGTCGAGTAGAGCGCCGTCCCGGCGGCGGCAGCAGGGGCGTCTGCGCTGCCCAGCGGCTGCAGCGCCGGCGCCTCGTCAGGGAACGACACGCTGCGCGCGGGCGCCGCGGCAAAGGGATTGCCCGACCCGGCGGCGGCGGCGGGCAGCAGCGGCGGCCGCGCGACGCCCGGCGCCGACCCCGCCAGCGCGCCCAGTCGCGCGGCCGGCAGGCGAGCCAGCGCCGGCGGCGGCGGCGGCTGGAGCGCGCCCGGCTGGATAGCCCCTGCAAAGGAGTCGTCGCTGAGGAAAGGATTGGCGGCCGGAGCGGCGGCGGCCGCCGCCGGCGCGGGCGGCGCACCGGCCGGTGCCGCGGCGGCGGCTGGCGCAAAGGGGTTGTTCCCGGCCGCCAGCTCGGGCACGGACGAGTGCCGCTGCGGCAGCGGCGCCGCCGCCTCGGGCGCCGCGCCGGGCCCCGCCGCCTCTGCCGAAGTCGCCGCCGGAGGGGGGCTCCAGTCATCCAGGCTCAGCAGATCCACCACCGCCGCCCTGCCGCTCGCCGACTTGGCCGGCGGCGTCGTCGCCGCCGCTGCCGCCGCCGCCGCGGCGCCCGCCGCGGCCCCGGCCGCCGCCGCCTCGGCGGCGCCCGGCACGCCGGGGGCCAGCGGCGGCGGCGCGGCGCGCGGGCGCGGCGGCGGCCGCGGCCGCCGGCCGTCGGCCGCAGCAATCAAGTCTGCGTAGTGGTCCAGGCTGCGCTGCGTGGAGTCGTTGAGCTCCAGGGAAGCCACCAGGATTGACTCGTCGGTCACGCGCTCAATGAGCGAGGTCAGCTTGGCCTTCATCTGCTCAAAGGCGGAGCGCGGGGGCCGAGTGAGCACAGGAGGGAGAGCAGGCAATAGGGCAGGCAATAAAGGAGGGTGGGTGGAGGAGGGCGAGGGCGAGCCGAGGCGGCGGGCGGGGGCAGGCTCCGGGCGGGCGGCGGGTGGCGCAGGATCCAGGGCAAACGCCGTCCGAGCGTCGGTGTCCGTGCCGCTCCGCCACAGCAGCCGCTGGTGCAGCTAGCAACCGGCTCCAGTCGTCGACTCACCGCCGTGACTTGGTGGCTCATGTCGGTGATGTAGTCCTGGCGCACGGCCGCCGGGTCCGCCTCCTCTGCCGCGCCATCCAGCATGTCGTCAAAGAGGGAGAGCGTGTTGCGCGCGACCTGTGGACGCGGGGAGGTGAGAGTGAGGAGGAGGAGGAGGAGAGGACGGGAGAGGACGGGCGGGCGGCGAGCGCGTGCGGCGGCGCGCCGTGCGCCTCAGCGCCCCCGCCCTCCGGAGCTCCAGCGCTGCCCCGAGCTCCAAGGCAGGACCAGGGCCCAAGCTTGCCCAAAACTGGTCATGAACAGATGGAGACGGGGTGCACCCACCTCCAGGCTGGCGCGGATCTTCTCGGGCTGCTGCCGCGGCGAGAGCGGCTCGTAAGGGCGGGGGCCGGCAGCGCCGGAGGCGCCGCCGGCGCCAGGGCCGCCTGCGTGGGGCGGAGGCAGGGCGCGCACGGCAGAGCGAGGTGGGATGGGAGCAGCCAGCGCGGCGCCAAGAGCCAGCCGGGCCTTGAGCGATAATCCACAGCAGCCGGGCGCTGCACCGCGCGCGCGCACGCCAGCATCGCCGCGCTGCCGGAGGAACGCACATCTCGGCCGCTCGCCCACAACACAACACACCAAACACCAAATACCAAGCCAGCACCCAGGAATTCACCTGGGGGCGGCGGGTAGGTGCCCGGGAACACGCCGTAGCCGCCGGGGGGCGCCGGCCCGCCGGCGGGCCCGCCGCCCGGCGGTCCGGGGCTCAGCCCCGGGTAAGGCTCGAAAGCTCCGCCGGGCGCAGCGGCGGCGCCGCCGGGGCCCCCGGGCGGCGGCGGGGGGAAGGGCAGGCCCTTTGCCTTGAGCTTGGAGTAGGCGTTGGCAAACTGGGCGGGGCGCAGCACGTAGGCCCACTCCTGCAGCAGCGCCAGCACCTGCGCCTGCACCTGCGCCGAGCTCTGCGGGGGGCGGGGCAGCGAGAAGGGGGCCCCAGGCGGTCGGGACATGCAGCGGCCCTCCCTGGCAGCGGTGCCGCAGGCTGCGCTGGCCAGCGCGCCGATCCAGGCACGGCTGGCAGCAGCGCGTGCCAGCGCCAGCCCTCACCCAGATGGTGCGGTCGGCCAGGCGCAGCAGCTCCGGGAACAGCTCATTCTTTGCCAGCTCGGCGTGGAAGCGGTCCCCGCAGGAGCGCACGCAGTTTTCCAGCAGCTGGGGTGAGGCAGGAGAAGGGCAGCAGGCGGCGATTCGCGAGGCGAGTTTTGTTGTCAGCAGATGCGGCAGCGCGCGGCACGCCTACTCTGCGCTGCCTGCGCTGCGCACTTGCCGGCGAAGAGCGCAGCAGCAGCCATAAGATGGCAGCAGCGCCAGCACGCCTGGGGCATGCCGCGCCCAGTGCCATTCGGCCCTCACCTGCAGCGTGAGCTGCTGCACCCGCGGGTTCTTCTGCCCCAGCCGCCGCTTGAACCGCTTGCAGGCCTTGCAGGCAGCGTAGCTGTGGCATTGGCAACAGAAGAGGGGCAGACTCGGCGGGAGAGCCAGCAGCTGCCGGCTGGTCCCACCCGCCCGCCCGCTCGCCAGCGCAGGGCGACCGCGCGAACCAGAGCGCACCCCGGGTCTGTCGCCGCGTTGATCGAGCTGATGACGTCGGTGTTGAGCGCGAAATTGGGGGCGGAGAGGTATTCAGAAGTGGCCCGGTCGATGAGATCATAGAGTCGCGCCTTCATAGCGCGCACGCGCGCCGGCTGTTTCGAGAGCAGCCCCTGCAGCGCCAGGACGGCGAGGGGAGGTCAGTCTGCGTCCGCGCTCCGAGTGCACTCGGAGCAGCTCTCTCACCATCGCGACCAAGATCTGGCCGTGCTGGAGCCCCACTCCACTACTATACACTCGGACGTCGATCGGCACCCGGCAGAAGAGGGGCAGGCTTCGAGAGGCCTCTTCCGATGCCCTGGAGGAGCGCTGAGAACAGAAGTAAACAGGAACAAAGCAGAGAATGAGAGAGCTGGGGCAATAACAGGATGGAGGGCGAAGGCGGGCGGCCGCCGGCGCTCGCGAGGCGCTTGCGGGCTGCGGGCGGAGGTGGGCACATGGTTTGACAGTGGAGGGAAGAAAGGAGCATACGTCTTGGAGAAAAAGTCCGAGAGGGCGTGGCTGCTGCAGCAGCCGGGGGGAGGACCTGTGAGTGACACTCCACTTGCTAACAAGAAGAGGCGGGCGAACACCCGCCCGCCTCGGCTGCCGCCCCGCCCGCCCGTCTGCCCGCCCCCAATCACATCGGCGATGCCTCGACTCCCTGATGCAGGCCCACACATCAGTCACTCTTTGCAGAAGATGTGTCAACAAAATATGCAGGAATGAGAGAAAGAGAGAGAGCAGCTGGAGTGCGCTCCACTCTTGGCCGCCTTGCTGCCAGCCCGCAGTACCTCTGGTGGCGTCCCTCTGTTGATGAGGGACGCCACCAGTTGCTTCCTCACTAAATTCACAAGCAACTGCGGGCGGCAGTGAAGAATGCAGCAACATTGGCCGACCAGCGCTGGGCAGCATGCCGGGCACCTCACAGCACCGTAACGCGCGCCAACACTCGCAGTACGTCGTCTCGCAAGTGGCCGCGCGCCGGGTCCCGCAGCTTCTCCAGGCTCACAAGTTGACACACACCCCTGTTGTCTTGTGGACCACTAAATGTGCTCACGGCAGGCCAAGTCGACACATCCTGCCTCGCGTTCGCGCCATGGATGGTCAGCGTGTACTTGGCCTTGAGCGCCACTGCAGCTGTGTTGAGGCACTGAAGGAAGATCGAAAGATGCGTGCCCTGTATGCCGCCGATGCCGGTTGGGAACAGTCCCAGCCGCCACACAAAGCGCCCGCATAGAAGTCGGGCGACTGCACCTCACCCTGCCGACCGCTGAACTGCTGCATGCTCCAGCGGAAGACCGCTGGCTGCCTTGCCGCACGTGTCAGCCTGCTAAGCACCGCCGCCAGCGACCCTTTGCCAAGCTGTGAGCTGACCACCAGCGCATCTACTGCTGACAAAGCGCAGGGCGAAACCAGCCAGCGGCGGACCAGCTCATCCACCGCTGCCTTGCTGTTTTCCTCCAGCAGGCAGGCGTCTGCTGCGTTGATGCAGCCAACCAGCTGGCCCAGCGACAGGTCTGCGCCTGCGCTGCCGATGGTATCGGACACAGCCTTCAGCAGCCAGTCAACTTGCAGGTGGTGGGCCAGCTGCAGCACTGCCGACAGGCTGCTGCCGCAGGCACCCAGGTTCGCGGGGGTAGCCTCATGGAGCTGATAAGCAAAGCGCAAAAAGGCGCAGACGTCCTGCAGCGAAAAGTCCGAGAAGGGCGTGGCCAGCTCCTGCGTGGCCAGGTCCCGCAGCAGCGGTGATGGCGGCCAAAGGGACAGTGGCCAAAGGGGCCAAGGGGACAGTGGCCAAAGAAAGCGTGAAATGGGCTGTACACTAATGTTGGCAGCGCTTGCACGTCAGCCTGGCGCTCTGCCTGCCAAGCGAGAAGCTGCT
The DNA here is from genome assembly GCA_003063905.1 of Chlorella sp. A99. NCBI lineage: Eukaryota > Viridiplantae > Chlorophyta > Trebouxiophyceae > Chlorellales > Chlorellaceae > Chlorella > Chlorella sp. A99. Next base: position 1,182,861 of record PCFQ01000018.1, read on the forward strand.
TGCGCAGCACTGGCGATGCTGTTGCCAAATAGTGGCTGTGGACCAGCAGGCGCCGCCCGTCTGCCACCACCACTGCAGCACTGCAGAGCGCTGGGAGGCTCGTTCCGCTGCTATGCATGTAGAAGCGCTCAGGGGCGGTGTCATCGAGACCGGCCAGGAAGGCGGGCCGGTCGCCACTCGCTGTGGTTGCGCCTGCGCCAGCCATAGTTGCCGAGCTGGCAGCAACTGGCTGCTGGGGCGCGCTGAGGACTACTGGCTGCTTGGCCGCGCGCGTCAGCGCACTGAACAGTGCCGCAAGCGGCTCTTTGCCAAGCTGTGAGCTGACCACCAGCGTATCCGCCGGCGACAAAGCGCAGGGCGAAACCAGCCAGCGGCAGACCAGCTCATCCAGTGCTGCCTTGCTGGTTTCCTCCAGCCGGCAGGCGTCTGCTGCGTTGATGCAGCCCACCAGCTAGCCCAGCGACAGGTCTGGGCTTGCGCTGCCGATGGTGTCGGCCACAGCCTTCAGCAGCCTGTCGACTTGCAGCCAGCTGCAGCACTGCGGGCAGGCTGCTGCCGCACGCGACCAGGTGTTTGGGAGTAACCTCGTGCGGGTGATATACAAAGCGCAGAAAAACGGAGACGTCCTGGAGCGAAAAGTCCGAGAAGGGCGTGGCCAGCTCCCGCTGCAGCAGCCGGGGAGGGGAGACCGCCAGTCAGTGCACTCCGTGCACTGAATCACACATTCCAGCCAAGAAGAGCTGAGCTCACCATGCGGTTGTGCGCCTTGCCCTCCGCCTGCCCAGCCAGCGCCTCGCACAGCACCGGCGACGCTAGTGCCAGGTGATCGATGTGCACAAACAGGCGCCGCCCCCCTGTCACCACCAGTGTCGCATTGCACAACTCTCTGAGGCCGCTCCGCAGTTAGGAAGGTAGAAGCGCTCGGGGGCATTGCCGTGAAGGGCCGGGAAGGGGCCCCGCTGGGTGCTCGCTGCGCTACCCATGACTGCTGCACAGTGTAACAGCACTCTGCGTGGCAGACAAGGAGGCGCAGCTGAGGGCAAGGCTCTGACAAGCTCATACAAACACCGAAGCGCATGCTGCCAAGCGCCGCCTCCGCCCGCTCGCCTCACCTGGCCTGGTTCGCACTGCGGCTGCGGGCGCTGTGATCTCAAACCAGTGTGTGCCCTGGGCGCGAGGGCATGGCTTTTGCGCGCGGAGAGCGTGCCTCGAGCAGAAGGGTGCCTCGAGCGGTGGTACCTCGAGCTATATCGGCTGGCAAGAGGTCGAGGGCGGTGCGATCAACAAAGCATTGCAGGATGAACAGCTGTTCACTGTGCCCCTACTGTGCCGCCCGCACGCCCTCCGCCCGCCGTGCTGTCGCGCCCTCAATGGCGATCTCAATGGCGCCACCTGCTTTCAAGCACAAGCGCAAGGGCAGGCGCGAGTGGTGGGACGTGTCCTACAAGGGACAGGCCTACAGGTGGGATGTGATGCACGCATGCCGGCCGGCGTGAGCGGTCACCTCTGCGCCGCGTCACCCGCTGTGCAGGGTCGATGGGCCTGTGCAGCCGGTGCTCAGCACCAAGTCAGATGGGGTCCTCGCCGCCATCAACGGCCAGCCGCCAACCGTCTTCCATCGCAAGTGGGGGCTGCGTGAGGACGTCGCCGCTGCTGTGGAACGCCAGGTCACCGACCGCTGCCCAAGCTGCACGTGCGGCCCGCAGTACTCCCAGCTGAGCCGCGTGCATGGCGTGGACAATGGCTTCACCGCCGGCCTGGACGCAGGCATGGTGATGACGGCTGCCGCCTGCTGCGGCGCGGGGCTGGTCTTCGGCAAGCTTGGCAGTCTCGTCGCAGGGGCGGCAGTGGTGGTGCTGCTGGTGCACCGCGCGGCGGCTGTCCCACGCAGACGGCGACACTGAGTCGAGCTGAGAGTTGTGCCCGCCCTGCAACGTGTGGTGTGTGACGTCCCATGGCGAAACGAGAAGACCAAGCGGCCAAGGCGCCCGTTGGCGCCACGGGCGCCGCACCCAAAGCCGGCGCGCCGCGGGTGCTGGTCAGCGGCGCCGGCCACGACACGATGGTCATGGCGCAGGCCCGCGGCGGGGGAGGTGGGTTGGTCTTGTGGCTGGCCCGGCGGCCGGGGGGCGCTCTTGCCGTCCACCCTCCCACACACCCAATCGCCGAGCTGTTCAAAACATTTTTCGCCTTCATCCCACACAAAGCTCAGGAGCCGATGGGCGGGAAACGCCAAAGGGAACCCGAGAGCAAATGGTTTCGCACTCGCAAGCAGCTAGAGCTGCTGGCCAAGGGCTGCCTGCCTGCCGGCGCGTCGAGCTGGCGCGGCGCAGCCGAGGCGGTGTTCGGCCTGCTGCCGCTGCCACCACGGCCCGCTGCCGGCAGCAACGCCGGCTGTGCCGCCGGCTGCGAGCACGAGGGCGACCACAGCGACGCGCAGTGGCAGTCCTACTGCCAGCACCGCGCCAAACAGGAGCTGGAGCTTGTGGAGGGGCTGGAGGAAGAGGCAGACAGCGATGAGCATGAGCACTGGGATGAGTACGCTGCAGCGCTCGAATGCGTGGAGTGCGTCGTGCAGTCCGCCGGCCTGGCGCCCAAGGCGAGCCGGGCCGACCTCGCTCCACCACTCTCCACCCCCGCGCCGTCTCCCGCCGCTGTGAACGTGCGCTGGCAGCGGCGCGCCCACGCCCCACGCGCCGCCTTCCCGCCCCGCCGCACAGGAGGCGGCGCTGTTGCGGCGCTGCGTCGTGCCGACCAATGTATCCTTTGAGTGGGAAGACCCCGGCGAGACGCCACGCGACCTGTGCGCCACCGCCCGCCTCTTCTCAGTGGATGGCAACTGCGCTGTGGATGTGCACCTGGACTGGCGCAGGTGCGGCGTGCCGGGGGGCACGGCTGCCGGGCAAGGGGCTGCCAGCTTGGCGCGCCGCACCGCGCCGTGCCACCCGCCACCCTCACATCCCGCGCACAGCATGACGACCGGGTTTCGCATTCCACTTTCGCAGCTGGGCGCATTGGGACTGGGTGGACTGGCACACGCGCGCCGCGTACGCCCTGGTCTCGGTGCGCCCCAGCCGCATACCGCCCGCTCGCCTCTCGCACGTTGAGCTGGTGCGGGCAGGCCCCGGCGCGCAGACCGTGCACGCTTGTCCGCTTGCCCCCCCCCGCTGCAGCCCGTCTCCTCGCGCTCCCCCGCCAGCCCGAGCGCCTGGAGCGCCCGGAGCAGCCCTGGCAGCTGCTGTTCAGCTGCACGCAGCTGCCGACGGAGACGCGGCGGTTTGTGGTGGCGGAGGACATGCGCATGGGGCTCAGCCGGCTGCGACTGCGCGCGATCCGGCGCCACCTGTTTGCGGGCGCGGCGGGCGGTGCCGGCGCGGCGCTGTCGGCCAAGCTCTCTGACTTCGACCTCGTGCGCCTGCTGCTGGCGCCGCTGCTGGTGGACGCGCGGTCGATGCCGAGCCTGACGCGGGCCGACGGTGGGCGCGGCCGGCTGGCCGGGGCGTGCGCGGCGGGCGGCGGCCGCGCGGTGGCGCCGGCTCACGGGCGCGCGGCGCGCTGCCGCTCATGTCCCCCTGTTGCTCCGCACAGAGGAGGACTAGGACTGGCTGGGGGAGGATGCCGATGACCTCGAGCCCGAGTGGCCCTGCGCCTGGGGCCTGTCGCTGTCGGAGACCGGGTGGGAGTGCGTCCAGCTGCGGCGCATCTGCGGCGCCTCAGTCCGGGCAGATGCGCTGTGGGTGAGTTGGGGGTGGGGTGGGGAGGTGGGGGGGTGGGGGTGGGGGCCAGTCGCTGATGGTGTGCGGGGTGGTTGGGAACTGGCCTGCCGGGCACTAGTGCTGGCCTCCCTGAGGATGCGCCCATGCCATGCCCGACAGGAGTGGCCCAGCACCTTCGAGGCGATCAGGCGGCAGCAGGAAGAGGAGAGGCTGGAGGACGAGGAGGACGAGGAGTTTTGATACAATTTGAAAGAGGGGACCTGGCGCCCGGCGACCATCCGGCGCCGGCGTGGCGTGGGCGGCAGCGTGGTTTCACAGCTGTTAAGCGCTGGGCTTGTTTGCAATGGCTCGAAAACCTTCCCCGGGTTGAGGGATGCAGGCGGCCTGCTTTCCCAGGCGAGCTGTCGCCACCTGTCGCAGTTCCCGAGGCGTGTACCGCCTGGCCGTCTGCCTAGGAACGATCATCAAGGTACCCCCTCAACCCAGGCAGTCTGGCTTCCTCTGTTGTGTACACCCTGCCTCCCTCCCTGTTCGGCTCTCTCTCTTAGTGGCGCGAGGTGCTTCTGCAGAGTGGAGGGAACCTCGAAGCGCAGCACGTTTGCCTACCCGCTCCCCCCTTCCATGGCCCGCGGAGTGGCGTATTTTTCTCAGGGCCGGCACTGCCACCGCGCGTGGTGGGACCTGGCCTACGGGGGAGTGACCTACAGGTGGGCGGCACGGCGGGGGCGCGCCCAGGTGCGGCCCCCGCCCGCCCTCCAGCACCCCCCGCCGCACCCCCCGCCAATGCACGCCCTCGCCCGCCGCGCCCACCCTCGCTCGCGCTCTAGCGCGCCCTCGCCCGCCGCGCCCACCCTCGCTCGCGCTCAAGCGCGCCTTTGCCTGCTCGGGCCCCCCGCCCTCCAGCGCCCCGCCAATGCGCACCCTCGCCCGCCACACGCCCCTGCCCTCGCTCGCGCTCGAGGGTGCACTCGCCCGCTCGGCCCCCCGCCGCGCAGGGTGGACGGTCCTGCCCGGCCGACGCTGGTCTTCAGCTCAGGGGTTGACCTGGTCAGCATCAACGGCCTGGCACCCCACACATTTGAAAACGTGTGTGGAATAGGGGAGCAGGTCGCCGATGCCGTGGAGGAAGCCGTCACCGAGCGCTGCTTCTTCAGCGGCTGTGGTCGGCAGCACAGCCAGCTGAGCAGGGCTCAGGGGCTGGTGCACGGCGCCGCACTGGCGGGCTTTGCCTGCTGCAGCGCCGGCCTGGTGCTCGGCAGGCTGGGCAGTCTCGCCACAGGCGCAGTACTGGCAGTGCTGGTTGCACCACGCACGAACCCCAAGGCAGGCTGAGCCCGTTGAGCTTCCAACGCGCGCCCTGGGGCCCGGCATGTGGCGCTGGACGCCCTGCACTGCACCCGCCTGCTTGTGATCGATTGCAGCAGCTTTCTGCGACGTCTCGTCTTGCACGCGGTGGATGCAGGGGGGTGCGCAGAGGGGATGCAGAGGGGATGCAGAATGGGGCGAGGGGAGCTGTCGCCACCTGGCACACAGAGGGCTGCATTGAGCTGCTATCTTCTCTTTGCATTTGCATTACATTTTCACAGCCAGCCATGTGCCACGATGCACACAAAGCGGCTGGCAGGGTGGCAGGCGCGGCCAGAGGCAGCAGCTCTGAAAAACTCTGCCGTTCAAGGCGCCAATCAACCAATCAGGCGCTCGACCTTGAGCTGCACGACCAGCACCATGCCACCCAGTGCGGCTCCTGCAATGTAGCCCAGTCGGCCGGCCAGCACCCCAAGGGCGCCGCACGCGGCGGCCCCTAGGCCCGCGCCGATCACCTGACCCTTCTGGAGGCCCAGCCGGCGGCTCAGCTGGCTGTGCTGCGGGCCGCAGCCGCAGCTGGTGCAGCGCTCGGTCACCGAGTGCTCCACAGTGGTTGCGACGTTGATGTCCAGCAAGGGGCTGGCAAAATCGATGCCGCCCAGGGGGTCCAGCCGGAAGAGCGAGGGCGCCAAGCCGTTGACGGTGGCCAGGCTGCCGTCAGGGTTGTACGTCAGCCGCGGCCTGCCGGGACCGCCGACCCTGTGCAGGGGTGGGGCGGGCGGGTGGTTGGGTGCAGCCCTCCCAGATGGCGGCGCGACGGCTGCGCAAGGCCCTGCTTTCGACCGTTCCCAGGCGACGCCCGAGTAACGGCGCCCACCTGTAACTAGCGCCCTGGTGGGTGAAGTCCCACCACTGGCGCTGGCCCTGTTGGCCGTGTGTGAATGTGGTGGCCATGGAGGATGCGGAGGTGAGAGTGCACTGACGAGGATGTCTAGGATGTGGCAGGTGCAGGGAGCGCGCGCTGAGGTTACCAAAGAGGTGAAAGAAAAGAAGAAGATGGTGACGAGTGTCCAGGAGAGAGGGGCTGAGGGCACAGGAGAATTGTGCCCAGGAGGAAGAGAGCGCTGGGACCCGGGTGCACCTGGGCGCCGGGGCGCAGTGGGTGGACGGCCCAGCCCACCTACTCTGGCCTTCTGAGCTTGCACCACGCAGCGGGCATGGCGTGCTGCGCCGAACGCCGTGCACCGCACCCACCGCCTGCTTGTGATTGATTGCAGCAGTTTTCTGCAACGTCTCGTCTTGCACAGGCAGAGCCTGTTTCCATTTGCACAAAGTCTGCTCATGCGCCGCGATGGTACGAGAACATGCAGGGGCACAACAGAAAGTGGGCAGAAGGACCACACGACCAGAAGCTGCGCACTGAGTCTGCCAAACAGTTGGTACATTGGGTCAGTTGTTGCTGAGGCTGGCCCGCAGCGCTGGATGCAGCTGCCGCATGATCACCGCGCCACACAGCGCGGCTCCTGCAATGTAGCCCAGTCGGCCGGCCAGCACCCCAAGGGCGCCGCACGCGGCAGCCCCTAGGCCCGCGCCGATCACCTGACCCTTCTGGAGGCCCAGCCGGCGGCTCAGCTGGCTGTGCTGCGGGCCGCAGCCGCAGCTGGTGCAGCGCTCGGTCACCGAGTGCTCCACAGTGGTTGCGACGTTGATGTCCAGCAAGGGGCTGGCAAAATCGATGCCGCCCAGGGGGTCCAGCCGGAAGAGCGAGGGCGCCAAGCCGCTGACGGTGGCCAGGCTGCCGTCAGGGTTGTACGTCAGCCGCAGCCTGCCGGGACCGTCGACCCTGTGCAGGGGCAGGGGCAGGGTGCAAGGTGAGATACGCAGGGCAGCACGCATGACCAGCGCATGCTTGGCATGGAGGCCACAAGAAAAGGGGCCCCGGCTTAAGGTTGTTCTCAGGCGGCGGCCGAGGAGCGTCGCTCACCGATAGGCCTTGCCCAGGGGTACGAAAAGTCGCAGAACTGTCGCTCCCCCTGCTGCCCGTGCAGTCGGTGGGGAGATGGGCGGCAACCTCTCGGCTCACCGCCCGCGTGGTTGCCCCTCCAAAAAAAAGAGACAAAGAGAGCGAAAGGGAAGAGGAAGAAGAGGAAGTCGTGTTTTGGTGGTGGTGGTGGTGTGGGTGGGTGGGTGAGTGGTGTGGGTGGGGGTGGGTGGGTGGGTGGGGGGCATCACGAGGTTTGCGCCCGGAAAAGAAAGCATGGGCAGCGGACCTTGACCTTAGCTGGCGGCGTGGATGTGTGTTTGCCGTAAAACAGGCGCACGCTGCCGCTGCTGCTCACTCCAACCGCCGCTACTGCTGCTGCTGCTCCCCCTCTGCCTGCCGCGCTGCGCCCAGGGCCGTGCACACGCGCTTGTGGCCCGCCGGCCCGTGCCAGTTGGCCTGAGAGCACGCGGTGCCGCTGCATGGCATAGCAGTGGTTCGCCTCAGTGAGATCGCTTTGTGTGCACATGCAACCCCATGCTGCCCCAACAATCGGTGAACAGTGAACAGCTGCTCACGCTCACTCACCAATACCAAACCACGCGGCAGGCGCCGCACTTTTTGCTGCCGGCGCCCTCGCCGGCGGCCGCCCCGCCTTCGACGCCCAGGTTAGAACAGCGCAGGTACGCGCAGCTGCGCAGTGCCGCCTCTGCTGCCAGCTCCAGCTGGATCGCCTCTTGCTGCTCCGGCCGCGCCCAGAACGCCTGCAAGCAGCTCGCCACCTCCCTTGCCGGCTCCAGCACAGAGTCCTGTGCCCGCTGCACGGCCGCACGGAAGCACGCCCGAGAGCTGGCACCGCCCGGCAGCGCCTCGGCCAGCCAGCTGCTGCTGCTCTCCAGGCGCGCCGCCGCGGCGCACAGGCTGCGCGCCAGCGCCGGGCATCCCTCGCTGCCATCGCCGGCCATCGCCGGCGCCCCCATGGGTTCTGCGCCCTCTGGCCACTCCCCGGTCGCGCGGTGCCGCCCAGCGTTGCAGCAGCGTCGAGCGCTGCCGCTGCCAGGCACAAGAGAGTGCCCTGCAGGCGGGCCAGCACTGCGGCGGCCTGGCAGGCAGGAGGCATGAGCGGTGCGACACGCGAGTGAGGGCGAGGGCGAGCAGCTGGAATGCACAAGCAGCGGGGGAGGCAAACAGCCAGGCTAAAACCACACCCAGGCACCTCCCACCCCCCGCACCTCGTGCTTATCATCGTGCTGCTCCACTCCATCAGGGAGCGGAAAAGGAGTCGTTGGCGCGGCGGCCCCGAGCTGGGCTGCCGTCAGCACCACGTGAAGGACGTCTGAGGACGCCAGTGCCGCTGCCAGGGCTGGCGCGCCCACCGCGTGCTCGAGCACCATGCTGGCCGTGAGCAGCAGATTCGTGATGCTGGCGTGCTGCAGCGCAAAGGAGGGCCGGGGATGCGCGCAGGGTGGGGCCCACGGTGGCGACAGACACGCGGCGTGCATGTGTTGCGCCCCCACTGGCTGCCGCCCCCACCGGTATGCCTCCCTTGGACATGAGGTGGCCGCCTGTGCTCCGCGGCTGTTGTTGCCGTTGGCAGCTTTGCACACACGTGCCCCCCTTTGCACACACGAGCCCCCCTGCCACCCACACGCACACGCGCAGACGCCCCCAACTCGCACACCCGTGCACTCCCACCGCCACCTGCACGCGGCGGGCGCCTCGCCTGGCTCGCTGCGTAGAGCATCGCAGCCACGCACTTCCACAGCTCTGGCCGCTGCGCGAGCGCTTGCACGCCCGCGGCCGCGCGGCAGAGCTCCGCTGCCAGCGAGCCTTCAATCCCCACCAGCACCGGCAGGGCGCCGCGCAGCCCTGCCGAGCCGGCAATCGCAAGCACCGCCTCTGCAAACTCAACGCCCACCCCCCTGCATGGCGCAGACCACAGCGCGTCAGCTGGCTGCTGGTGGGGGGGCTTCTGCGCAGCAGCGCAGCGTGCTGAACTCACCGGGGCGGCGGCGCGTGGCCCCCCTCGGCGCCCCGCTGCGACACGTGCAGGGTCTCCTCGCACGCGCGCACGGCCGAGTGCGCTAAGTATAGCCCGCTGGCCAGCGAGAGCCAGAGGTCTTCGAGCTTCCCCAGCACAGCGCGCCGCGCCGGTGGGGCCGCGGCCGCAAAGTGCGCGAGGCGGCAGCTGGTGGTGTGCAGCCGGCGCGCCGCCGGGCGCAGAGCGTCGGCATCGTCCGCCAGGCGGCGGGCCTGTTCGGCCGCCGCGGCCCGCTCGGCGGCGGTGGACGCGCGCCTGAGGCTCTCGCGGGCGCTGTGGTGCTGCGCATGGAGGTAGCTGCACATGGGAACGCCGCCCCGCCACCAGATGTTGACGATCACGTTTGCGAGGAGAGTGTAGGGGCTGCCCTGGCTGGCCTGCTGGCCGCCCCGGCTCGCCGGCGCCGCGGCACTGCGCCAGCGCTCGAGCTCCACGAGCACTGGAAGGAGGCGCAGCCCCGCGCCCACGGCGTCGCAGAAGGCGCCCACGCGCTGCGGGCTCCACGCGATCTCGTTGACGGCGCTGCACACCATCTCCAGGGCCGTGCTCCAGTGCTCGCAGAGGCCTCCAGGAACAGAGCTAGCACGTCGTGCAGCTCGGCGGGCGCCCCGGTCCCGCGGCCCGGAGCCGCCGCCAAGGCGGTGGCCTGCGCGGCCTGCGCGGAGCAGAGGGACGCGCGCCATATCTCCACTCTGGCGAGGGGGCATGCACGCCCTGCTCCTGCGCGCCAAGCAACGGCTCCCGCGCCGTGCCGCCCGCGCTGCGCCGACCCACCTCCTCCTCGCTCGCCGACAGGGCCGCGTCCCTCAGAGCAGCGAGCGCGCTGATGGCGTCCGCCGCCGTGGGCACCAGCGACATCATGCGCTCGCCGGCCGCGTGCAGCTCCGGTTCCGCATGGCGTGCGCCGCCGCGCACGCGGCAGCACTCGCACAGTGCGAACGCGCCCTTGGACCGCGCCAGCAGGCTGGCAGCCAGCCCGTGGCACGTCCACTGCACGACGAGCGATCCGCCGGGGGGAAAGGCCACAGGAAGAAAACGCGCCAGCTCCGTCACAAACCGCTGCGCCGCTGGGCCCTCGCTGCTCTCCATGTCAGCGTCCAGCTGCTTCGCGAGGCAGGGGGCCTCGGTCAGCAGCAGGGCCTTCAACAAAGTCTGCCAGCGGCACCAGTTGTCCAAGGCCGGGTCAGCGTTGGCGGCACTGCCATCACCGGCGCCGCTGCTGCCGCCGCCACCGCCGCCACCGCCGCCACCTTCCCTCACCCGCTCCGCTGCCCACGACAGCGCATGCCGGAACAGCAGCCGCACCAGCGCGGCGTGGAACGCGGCGCTCTGCTCCAGCGCAGCTTGCCCAGCAGGCTTTCGCCATGGCCGTCGACCAATAAGAGCCAACCAATTCCAGAGAGTGACCCCAGCAGGTCCCCAAGACTCTTGCCGACCGGGGGCTCGTCTGCATGCGGGGCACGGCGGCGGCGGCGGCCTCGCATCAGCAGCGGGCGCAGGATATTGCCCATCTTGCCGGGGCAGCAGGTCAGCGCGCCGCAGCCCCTAAGAAAGCGCTGCCAGCTCTTGCAGCCTTCGCCGGAAGGCGCCCCAGTTTCTGCCGGTGGCCCGGCCAGCAGGCCAGGTCCTCGCCCGTGCAGAAGGGCAGGAACGCGTCTCGCCCGTCGGGGTATGCCCTTGGCAGGCAGCAGGGCATGCCCTCCATGGCGCCGCAGCCCCCCCTGCGGCAGCGGGGCGCAGGTGCCAAGGTGCACCGCGCCCTGCGAGTGCTGCACGCGATGGCAGAAGTGCCTGCACAGGAGCAGCGTGGGTGGCGTCGCACTGCTGACACTGCACCGCACTGCTGACACTGCTCTTCGCTGGTGCAGCAGGGTCCGCCCGTGCGGCCGCAGCTCTGCGGCAGCAGGGATGTCCCATCACGCGGACTGAGCGCTCGCTGGAGCGCTACTGGCGTGGGATTAGCAGCGATCTGGAGCTGGTGGGGGTACTGCACGCACCGCCGGCGAACCGCGCCACGCAGAGGGAGCCATCGCAGGTAGTCCAGGGGCCGGTGCAGACGGGCATCGCGGTGACTGTACCCGGGCTGGCCATCAGCTCAAGTGGGGTGGTGTCCAGTACAGGCTGCCTGCGCCAGCATGCGGGGCCCAGCCGCAGCGGGCGACGTCGTCACCGACGAGCGGCGGTGGGCGCCCCGTCGGATGCCACCCCCCACCATTTCCTGTTTTCTTGTCCCTCACTGCACTCAATCGTGTCTCAGCCCTCGCTCCAACCTCACGAAGGTTCGCAGGAGCCGTGCAGAGCTCGCGGCCAGCCAACTCATAGTTCGCTTTAACCAATGGCTGAGGAGATGACCATCCCGGCGCCTGCATCGCCGTGCGTCGAGTTCGAGGAGCCGGCGGCTATTTGGCGCTCCCTCCCGCCCGACGTGCTCCGCCCGCTGGCTGCGGCGCTGGTGCGAGTGCTCACGACGAGCGACACCATGGCAGCACAAGCGGAGGCGCGCACCTTTGTGGCCCTCGTTGCGCGCCCGCTGGCTGCCGGCGTGCGGGCCGTGCCCTGGCGCGCGGTGGTCGAGCGCCAGGGCCGCGGTGCGCCCCGTCCGACTGCCCAGTGGGCGGCGCTCAGAGGGCGGCGCCTTGACAGCCTTGAGCTGCGTGGCGGCCCGGCGATTCGGCACTTGGATGTCGAACTGCTGCGCGCGGGCATCACACGGGCTGCAGCCAGCGGCGCCACCTCCCTGCGGGGTGTGAACGTGTTCAAGGCACCGCCTGCCGCCTCCTGCGCGAGGCCTTTGGCCCGCAGCTGCGCGAGCTGGCCCTGGCGGGCACGCACGACGCCGCTGAAGGGCTGCAGACTGCACTGTGGCTGGGCAGGGTGCCAGAGAAGGAGCTGTATGCAGCTCTGGCGGGCCCGCCGCCCAGCCTGCGCGAGCTGCACCAGCTCTCGGCCTGCGCCGGCTCGAGCTGGCCGAGACGACCGAGGACGTGCTGCGCCAGCTGGAGGTACTGCCGCCGGGGCTCACCAGCCTGAAGCTGGTGCTCCGCCGCCTGGAGCATTCAGAATTACAGGGCGGCACGTACATCCGCATGCGCTCCTACGGTCACGGCTACACCCTGGCCCTCCCGACGACCTGGCACTGCCTGCGCGCGCTCGATGTCGGCGGCGCCCATGGCGTGCAGATTGACGAGGGTCTGCTTGCACGGGCTGACGCCATCATGCTGCATAATACCAGGAGCGCAACATTTGTGACCAACGGCAGCAGCAGGCAGGAGCTCGCTGCCGCGCTGGCGGCCGGCGTGGCGCGCGCCGCAGCCTCCGGCTTCCGCCGTCTCACCATGGCCGACGGCGAGCTCTCTGTCGCGGATGCCACCTGGCTCAAGAGGAACGCACGGAGCCATTGGCGGCAGCTCGCAAAGCACGAGCTGCGGCAGGACAAGCTGGCTGCCCTGCTCGAGGCCAACCACGCCGCCGTGCTTACGGCCGAGCGGCTGCCGCCGAGCGACTTTGCCGTCGTCGCCCGCGACTGCTCCGCGCCGTCCGCCTTCACCTTCTCCTCTGCCCTCTCGGCGGGCAGCCTGGAATTGCTGCAGGTGGGCAATTGGTGTCGCGCGCTGGCTCTGTGCCTGCTCCACCACTCAGCGCAGGCCCGGGTTGGCCATGTGACGCTCATCCCCCGCCGTCCTGCAGAAGCAGGCGCTCGTCTCCTCGCTCAGACTCAGGGGCGCAGAGGCCTCCCGCTCTGCCGCGGCCGTGCTCTCGCACGCAGACTTTGTCGCTCGCTGCGCCGGCAGCCTGCGGACGCTTGAGTGCGCGCTCACGCCAGACCTGAGCCTGGCGCAGCTCAGCGCCCTGGCCAGTGTCACTGGCCCCTGGGTCGGGCCGCCGGCCTCGGGACCCGGCACGCTGCACTCGTTCTCCCTCACCTCTGGGCCCAGAGGCACCATCGGCCAGCCCTTTTCCTCTTCCTGGCTGGCAGGCAGCGCGGCGGATGCGCTGCAGGAGCTGACGCTGAGAGAGGAGCCCAAGCCTCACGCCGCCAGCCTGTTCCCTGCTGACCTGAGCGCCATCCCGCGCCTGGAGCGCCTGACCGTCTGCCTGCCACCGCTCCAGCGGCTCACTGCTGCATCCATCGCAGTGGTCCTCCTTTGCGCAGAGCTAAGCGCCGCCTGCTACGTTGCAAACATGGAACAAAATAGAAGAGAGACGGCAAAGCAAAGCGGCAGGGAGGGAGCACAGAGGCCCAGCGACGCACGCCCCAACCCCCACTGGGTTGGGGCAGGCATGCAAGTCTTATCACAGTCACCAGAAGGAGTTTGTCTGCGCATGGCTGCTGCCTGGCGGCTGCTGCGGCTGTGGTGGCTCCCCGCTGCCGTCGGCCCCGCTGCCGTCGGCCCCGCCACCTCCGCCGCCGGCCTGTTCCCGCTCCAGCTCCGCCCGCGTCGGCATGCTGGGCATGGCTCCGGCCTTCTGGATGCACAGCGCCGCCGCCGCCCCCGCAAAGGCGAGCCGCTCCTGCAAGATTGGAGGGCGGATGGGCACGCCAGGTATGCAGGTGAGTGAGCATCAGGGCTGGCCGGCGTCACGTGGGAGACGCAGGGGCTGCTGCGTGTCGGCCCGCCGCGCCCCCGCCAGCTGCTGATGCCGCGGAGCCTCGCCTGCGGCTCCTTGCCCTCCAGCATGGCCACTGCATAGGCGCCCGTGAAGCAGTCGCCTGCAGGGCAGAGCGCGGCAGCAGGGCAATGCAGCGCAGGTGTGCAGGCTAAGCGACGAGGTCCCGCTGGCAAAGGCCCCGCTGGCAAAGTGCTGCCCCTGCAATGGAGCTCAGGCGGCCAGCGCCGCAGGGCATCGCGCCACTCGTGCCGGTCGTCCCACTGCGCTTGATGGCACAGCATCAGGCGCAGCAGGCGCATCCCCCCGCCTCAAGCCCAAGCCCAAGCTTGGGCCTGAAGCCCCGCGCCAGCCACCCACCTGCACCAGTGGTGTCGACGACGTGGAGCACGGGCGCCGGCGGCTGCTTGAGCACGCTGCCGTAGATGTCGACCAGCAGGCAGCCCTTGGCCCCCAGCTTGACCAGCACTGCGATCGTGTGTGATGCAGGATGTTTGGATGCATTTGGCTGCGCAAGCTAGGTCGTTTGCTTGCTGATGGTTGGCGCTTGGATGCAGGCGAGCTTGTGCAGGCCAGGGTTGGCGCACAAGACGGCCATGACGATGGATGCCTCCACCTCACCAGTGTCCACTCCCTGGTGCACCAGCGACTCTGCGGCGGCGATGACCTGCTTCTCGCTGCGCGTGGGCATGCCTGTAGGTGAGCGCAAGGGACGAGGGGCGGGAACGAGGGGCGTGAGGCGCGTGAGGGGGACGGGAGTGGGGCCGCCAGCCGCCTGGGGCGGCGGGAGCGAAGCCGGTCGTCTGCTATCCTGCCTGCCCACTTGTCAATCCTGTGATTGGTGCCTGAATACCCACATACTGGCAGCACCGTTTCAGCTGTTTCCATACACGCACCGCACCACTCCTCCCACCATCCAGCCCTCACCCGTCAGCCGCTCCAGCTCGGTCTCGTTGGGCGAGAGGATGCTCACGTTGGCAAGCAGGTCCGTCCCCAGCGGCCGGTCCACGCCCCCCGCGTCAAGCAGCACGGGCACCTGTCGGAAGCATGCGTAGCAGTGGGGAGAGCGGCGGGGGTGGGGGCAGACGCCAGCAGCGCAAGCCAAGAGCGCGAGCACAGCACAGCTGCGGTACGACCGCTGCAGCTGCCGCGGCTCCGGGCGACGTCCCTGCCTGTGGTGCGTGCAGCGGCAAGGGGAAGAGCAGCAGAAGGGGCCTCACCCGGGCGCTGCGGGCGATTTTGGCGAAGATGACGTTCACTACCTGCGTTCCAGAAAGAGGAAGCGCAAGAGAGCGGAAGTGGGAGAGGGGAAGCGCGAGAGAGTGGAAGGTGTGAGAGCTCGAAGTGGTACAGAGGAGTGTGAGAGAGGAAGCCCAGCATCTCTAGAAGTGTTATGATACAGCAGGCAGGCGGTGCCCCGCTCAGACCGGCGAGCAGCGCCGCGCACGCAGCGCAACCCCTCCCGCCGCCACCCCTCCCGCCTCCCCTCAAGGATTTAAACCCTAAACCCTAGAGTGCACTCTTGAGCAAGGCAGGGGCGCGCTAGGGTTTTAAACCCTGCTGCAGCGCCATGCACGCCGCGCCACCCCTGCTGCCTCCCCTCTGCTTGCCTCTGGGATCTCGCGCTGCAGCAGCACCGCCCCCGCGTTCTGCAGCAGCGCGGGCAGGAGGGGGGAGGGCACTCTCTCTGAGCAAGGCAGGGACGCGCGGCCGTCTGGTCGCAGCACCCCTCCTCGAGCACGGACTCTACTGGGGCGTGCAGCGCTGAGGAGGCGGCTCCATCTGTGCGCGCGCCCATTGGTGCACGGCACGCATGCGGGCCCGATGGAACAAGTCCATTGGAAAGTGCGGGCGCGCCTGGATTGCAAGTGTGACTTCGTCGCTGATCTGCCACTCCTCCGAGGTGTTGGCCCCACCCACGACGATGATGGAGTTCTCGCCTGTTGGAGGGGGGTCAATGGGGCGCAAGGAGGATGGGAATGGGGGGCAGGGCGCGAGGTGAAGAGCGCGGCTCCCAGCCGCCGGAGGCGCAGACTTGGAAGCGTGGACCACCCGTCTCATTCACGAGCAATCTGCTCCCACATCGGCTCGTTCTCCGCCCCTGCAGCAGCTGCCTGCCTCCCTCCCACACGCCGATGCACTGCCCCCCGCGCGCCTCACCCCCCGGCTGGAGCAGCACCAGCGCCGTGCCGCTGCTGCCGTCCACGCTGTGCAGCAGGCTGATGTCGCAGCCGCAGTCAGCCAGAGAGGCGCGAAGCATCGAGGCATAGGCGTCGCGGCCCACCTGCGGGATTATCGGGTAAGGACATGCGGATGAGCTGGGGGGTGTGGCGATGCGGGCGATCAGAGACGCGCTGCTCTCCGTTGCGCCGCTCTGCTGCCTGGCGCTCTCATCTCCAATTGCCCCATCATCGTCAATCCACCAAACATCCCTCGCCCTTGCCTGGCCCACAAAGTAGGTCGGATAGCCGAGCTTGGCGGCGGCGGCGGCTTGGTTGGCACCCTGCAGACATGTGCAAGTTTGAACAGCGTGCTCAGTCAACCACACACGATCAACATTCGATCAACAATCAGTACACGACCAGCCCCCAACCATCCGAGCTTCGATCTGTGGCGGATATCCTGGCATAGAACCGCACAACACTCGTTGATTCTGCAAGCAATTTCGCTTGCGGAACGGTGCATGCCTCATGGTGCCAAGCTGTAAGACCAGACCAGACCAGCTGCCTCGCTCATCAATTCACCCACTGCTCTTCTCACCTTGCCACCCGGGTACACGTTCATGCTGACTGCCGCAATCGTCTCTCCCGCTGCACGCGTCGAATGAGGTGAGGTGCACTGTGAGACAGCACTGCTCCGCCGCCCGCCCACCTTCCCGCCCACCTGCCCGCCCGCCTACCTGCCCACCTGCCGCAGCCGCCAACTAACGGCGGCGCAGCGCCCAGGGTTTAGGGTTTAGCCCAATCAGGCCCCCGCCTCGGCTGCGAACGGGCGCACTTTTGGGCAGGCGATCGACCTCCAGCACGAGGTCTGCGTTCACGCTCCCCACCACAACCAGCGGCTTCCGCTCCGTGGCGGCGTCCATCCTGCAGTCCAGACGCCTCGCTCTGGCTCCCCTGACTGTGCTGGGGCGAGCAGAGACGCGGGAAGAGAGCGAGCGGAGGTCGACAGCCGTTTGGCGCAGGAGGAGGCAGGCCGCCATCAACGGCGAGAGGGAATGAAGGGTAGAGAGTGCGCGAGCGCAAGAGCGCGATCAGATCAGAGTGGTGATGTCGGCCCCCCCATGCTTGTCGCCGCCAGGCGGGCGAACGGCACAGCACAATCAAGGGATGCCAACCGCATGCCCTGTACCCAATCTGGGTGCTGAGCACAGGCTATGACCGTCACAACAGCGTCAGACGGATGTCGGCCCAAAGGAGTACAGCAAGCATCCCCAACACGATTACAATAGAGCTTCGCCTGCTTATTACCCCGCCGCTGCCTGCTTGTGCTGCCCCCCGCCGCCGCTGCCCTCCTTCTTGGGCGCAGGCCGCTGCCGCGGCGGCCGCGGCCGCCGCTCGGCCCCGCCCGCTCCCGCATTGTCGCCGGCACTGGCCCCCTCGTCTGGCGCTCGGGCGCCGGCGGCGCTGCTGCTGGGCCCAGGCCCGCCCTCTGCGCCATCGCTGGTGGGCCTTGGTCGCGGCTGGTACACGCCGAAACCTGGGCGGGTGCGCTCTGGCCTTGAGGGTCGGCCCCGCTGCTGCTGCTGCTGCTGCTGCTGCTGCTGCTGCTGCTGCTGGCCCTGCTGCCCCTCCAGTGGCGGCGGGCCCCGGTCCTGCTGCGGCTGCTGTGCCTGCCTGCCACCGCCGCCGCCGCTGGAGCCTGCGCCAGATGCCGCCGCCTCCTGCTGCTGCTCCTGCGCCTGGGCGGGGCGCCTGAGCAGCTTTGGCGCAGGTGGTGGGCTGAGTGCCGCCGCTGCCGCGGCCGCCGCCTCCTGCTGCTGCTGCTGCTGTTGCTGCTGCTGCTGCTTCTTGATGGCAGGCTTCTTCAGTAGCTTGACATCCCCCCGGTGCTGCTGCTGGCGCACTGCGGGGACAGGCGCCGTCGCCCCGCCGGCCGCCGCCGCAGCCGCCTTGCCCTTGTCTTTCCCCTTGCCCTGCTGCTGCTGCTTCTCCTTTCCTCTGGCTGGTGCCACGGCCATCGTCGACGCCGCTGCTGCCGCCTTGCCCTCTGCGTTGCCCTTGCCCTTGGTCTGGGCCCCCTTTCCGCTGGCCGCGGCGCCGCCCTCTGCCGCGGCCGCCGCCGCGGCCTTCTTGCCCCCGCGTGCTGCGGCGCCCTTGTGCTCCGCCGCCGCCGGCGCTTTGGCGCCCTTGGCGCCCTTGGCGCCCTTGGCGCCCTTGGCGCCGGCGGCCTGCCGGCCCTTGGCGCCGCCCTTGCCGGCCTTGTCGAGGGAGGGCAGCTTTCCAGCCCGCTTGTCCTGAAGGAACTGCATGAGGCTCGTGACGATGTGGGGGCCGGCGCCACCGTCGGCGCCTGCCACGGCGGCCCCCAGCGCCGCGGCCGCCGCGGCCTCGCGCGCCTGCGCGCGCGGGCGGGGGAGGCGGGGAGGCGCCGCTCGGCCGGGGCAGGCAGGGGAGCAGCGAGTGGGGGCACCAGGGGCAGGGCAAGACAGCGGCATCACCCAGCAAAGGTAGAGGTAAAAGCTGGAGGCGGCGGGCGCGCTCCTTCAGCTCCCCTGACGTGCGCCCACATCACGTGCCTGCAGCTGCGCCTCCGCGCTGGGCAGCTGCTCCGGGCCTGCCTCCAGCTGGCGGAGGAACTCCTGGTAGTCGGCATCTGCGACGGGCGTGGAGGAACAGGAAGCGACAGCCGCTGTGCGTGAGCCACCGACCACAGCAGTTCCTCCTCCTTCTCACTGCGTTGCCTCTCCCCCTCCCTTCCCCGACACTCCTCCGCACGCACCCACCCACCCTTCTCTATCGTGCCCTCCTTAGGGTCGCGCTTTGACCGCTGTCGCGGCACCTTCTGGAACGGCGCATACTCAACGGAGCACCTGCAGCGAGCGAGATTGGTGCGGGTGTGCCGCAGAGATGATGCGGGTGTGTTGGACCGCGGTCGGCGGGTCGGCAGGCCACCCCGCTGTGGAGCCCCGTCCCTTCCTCTTCCCTGGCTCCTCTGCTGCACGCCCTGCACTGCCACCCCTCCAGTCTCGCCTGAACTGCGTGCCGCGCTCGTTGACAAAGGCGCGACCCTCCCAGGCGGCACGGAAGCCCAGCGCGTCGGCGGGGTTTCTGAAGTTGAGGTAGGCGCGTGATGGCACGATCTCCTTGGCGCTGCGGGCATCGAGAGCGAGCGGAGCCGGTCAGAAGGGCGCGGGGCGCCCTGCGCGCGGCGAGCAGCATGCCATCCCCGCCTGCCTCGGCCCGCTCCTCGCCTGGCCTTGCCCTGGTAGTAGCTGGACCAGTCGGATCGCTCCAGCCACTCGCCCGCGGCCTCCCGGAAGAGCTGCTCGGTGAGAGAGGGGGGCAGGCTCCGCACCACCACCTTGCTGCGGGCCTCGCCCGCCGCCATCGACACTCGCAAGCTGATCAGGAGTGAAGGAGAGCCATAGCGAGGCGATCTATGTAGACCCTCGCCCACCCGCCCGCCGCCCGCGCCACCCGCTGCCTGCCGCCCCAACAAGCACAATTATTCCCAAAGTCTTGCATGACACACTGCTCGGCGGAGGGAGGTTTGCAGTCGCAGCCTCTGTGCAGCAGGCATGCACCCGCCTCGCAGCGACCCCCAGAGCGCGCTCGCCAAGGCACACCAAGGAGCGCCCACCCTTCACAAAACGCTTCATTTCACGCTCCAGTCTGCTTTTCACAGCGCCTATTGCCCTTCTCCCGCTCTCCTGTACACCCACAGCAGCTTCCATGGACCATTCCATCGCCGGATGCCCAAACCTAGGCGCTGCTAGAGGCGCTGCCCGAGCCCCTCCGCCACCGCATCCCCTCCTTTGTGGTGGGTGGGGACCAGGGCAGAGGCGGCATGGCAGCGCCCGCAGTGTCGCCTGCGTTCGCCCGTGGGCACCTGCCTGCTGGCGCGCGGGCACGGCGATGCATGCACGCAATGAGCCAAACTCGCCCCCCCCTTACTGACTCAGGACGCCTTGGAGGGGCTGGAGCACCTGGGCAGCGAGCCTACCCCGCTGCTCGACACAATCAATGCACTGCAGTGCAGACAATGTCGCTGCTCCGGGGGGGCACGGCGGCGGTGCATCCGGTTTTGCATGATCCGCGACTTGACCACCGTGACTTTGCAAGGACTCCCGTGACACGGGACTCCTGGAGGCGCGACCGCATACGGGCAGTTTCACTTTGAGCAGCGCCTTGTGCTGGACGGTGGCGCGGCGGCCGCTGGAGCTGGTGGTGAGCGTCGACGAAGGCTGGGATTCCCATCGGCGGCTGGCGCTAGAGTGGCCGTGAAAGCGTTTTGCAGACATGTCGCCGCTGTACAGCGGCGGTTTGGCTTTGCAACCGCAGGTGACACCAGCATGCGTTTTGGGCAAGGGTGGTTTGGATACAAATTTGTGGTGGCCAGGGGCACTGACTCGCTCTTTGGCATCCCGTGCAGCCTCGCTGGCGGCCTGCCTGCCCACCCTGCACTCCATGCACTTCTCTCTGGAGCGCCGCCCCTGGCAGGCAGGCAGCGGGGAGCTGGACCTGGCACTGCGGCATTGCTGCCACCCCACATCCGGAGCGCGTGGCTGGTCGGGGGCCGCTGGGGACTGGGCGCCAGCGCTTGCTGCTGCGGCCGCCTCTGCAGCCAGTCTCTTCCACCTCACTGATACCGTGGGAGCTGGCGATCGACCTAGAGCTGCTGCTGCGTGCGGCGGGGGCGGTGATGCTGGCTTCCAACTCCATGGCATGGCTCAACGTGCCTCTTCCAGGTGGGCGGGAGCACAAGCGCCAGCGAGCGCTGGCCAGCCTGGCCGGCTGCATCCTGTGTGCGTTTGCCGGCAGCGGCTGCCGGCGGCTGGTGGCGAAGGGCTGGATGTTGGGCGCCTTTCACTCGCTGACGAGGGCAGCAGGGAGCGCCTACGGTCTCCCCACAATCCTGGGCCCCCGAGCCATGGTGCAGGGACGCCGCCAGCCAGTGACGTGGCGGACAGCTGGTAGCTGCGCTGGACCGAGCAGTCAGCAGCGGACGCACATTTGGGCAGCTGCAGATGACGCGCCTCGGCGAAGGCGGGCTCTGCCTCTGCTTCTCAGTGGTCGCAGAGGTGCCAGGTGTGCTCCAGCTGTGCTCCAGCCTGCACGGCGGCGGGGTGCCGGGGCAGCTCTGGCGGCACCGAGCGCTCAGCAGGGCAAAGCGACCGACTCTGAGGAGGCCAGGACTGTCTGCAGCCACAGGTCCCGACGAATCAGCTTAACAGCAGGACAGCCAAGTCACGGGAAGGTGCCACACGCCGCTGTACAGCCCCCACATGCCGTGGACGAATCTCTGCAGTGGCGGGGGGCTCGAGTCTCTTCGGTAATCGCCGGCTCCCAGTGGATGCGCCGCCCGCCCGTGCCGCGCACCCTGATCAGGGCTTGCTGAGCAGGGGCGGGTTCAGCTGAGTCGGCGCAAGCATGGCGCCGGTACAGGCAGTCTCTACTACGAGGCAGCGTCGCATCTTGGACCGCCCGCATGGCTCGGTTAGCTTCATTCACGACCTAGCCTGCTGCTCACGTCGCTCAGCACACCTCCCCCGCTCTCCCGCACACTCACTTCACTTTCATGGACCCTCTTCCGCCGCCCGACGCCCAAACCTGGGCGCTGCTGGAGGCGCTGCCAGAGCACCTGCGCCACCGCATCCTCTCCTTTGCGGTGGGTGGGTGGTGGGAGCTGAGGCGGCGGGAGCTGGGCACCGCGGCCGTGTCCAGGCCCGCGTTGCCGCCTACCGTTCGCCCGCTGGGCTGCCCGCTGGCGCCTGTCGGCAACTGCGCGTGTTAGCGACTCCTGTGCTCCTCTCCCTGGGCCCCTTCCTGACTCAGGACGCCCTTGAGCGGCTGGAGCACCTGGGCCGCGAGCCTACCCCGCTGGCCGAGGCGGTCGCTGCGTTGCAGGCGGTGTCGCTGCTCTCCGGCGCCCACCGCCTCGCCGCTGCCGCGGCGCCGCCCCACATCCTGTTCGGCATGGCCGGCCTGCCCAGCGTGGCGAAGGCAGAGGAAGCCTGGTGGCGCGACAACACACCAGGCATTTGTGACCGCTATCAGCAGCGCAAGGAGGCCATTTTCTGTCGCGCCCTGTGCTGGACGGTGGCGCGGCAGCCACTGGAGGGCGGTGGAATGGCTGGCAGAAGCGTGCGCCAACGGCCTGTCGCGGCTGCGAGTGTTCCATGCGACTGGACTATTCGACTTCACGACTGCAGGTGAGAGCAGTGCTGGAAGGGGATGGTGAGAGGAACACGTGGATGCCGCGTTCAAGCTGGTTATAGGGCTCTCGGGGCCGTGAGGGCTGAGTGGGACTCCTCCTGTGTCCCTCTTTCTTCCCCATGCAGCCGTGATAGTGGCCAGCCTGCCCTCCGTGCACACCCTGCGCTTTGTCGCAGGAAGCTCCGTGCATGGCGTCCGAATTGGACCTTGCGCTGCTGCCGCCCCACATCCGGAGTGTGCGCTTGGACGGGTACTGCTCTAATGATGAGGAGGCCCAGCGCTTGCTGCTGCGGCCGCCTCTGCAGCTGGCAAGCCTCCACCTAACCGCAAGAGGAGGACGTCTGCGAGTCGACCTGGAGCGGCTGCTGCATGCGGCTGATGCAGTCACCCTGGAGTCGGGCCACACCATGTGGCTGGGCGTGCCCACACCAGCCGGACAGGAGCCCCTGGACAGCCTGGCCCGCTCCATCCTGCGCGTGTTTGCCGAGAGCGGCGCCCGGCAGCTGGTGGTGAGAGGCGGCTGGCACTCGCTGGAGCCGGCAGCGGAGGACGGCAGCTACAGCCCATGGGGGCGCTTTGTGGTCGTTGAAGGTAGCCAGTCGAGATGGAAAAACGCCGAGCTAGGAGAACATCTGGGCAGTGCTGCACAACTGGTTGGTCGGCTGAAGGTGGTGCAGGCTGGCAGCAGCGGTTTCCGCCTAATGTCGCTACCTCCTGCGGCGCCAGCCGAGCCGGCGAGACAGCACATTGGCGCACCGCCCGCGGCTCCGGCCGAGGCAGCAGCGCAGCAGACCGGCGCGCCACCCGTGCTACTGATGACGGCAGGGCCTCAGCAGGGCGAAGCACCGCAGGCGCCTCCAGCTGAAACGGAGCCGCAGGAGGCCGACGCACCTACAGCAGCGCCGGCGAATGTGAAGCAGGGCGCCGCACATCCCGCGGCGATGGGCCAGGCAGGGCCCCAGGAGGGCGGTGCGCTGGCCCCGGGCGGGGAGCAGCCTCAGGCTGATGGGGAGCAGCCTCAGCCTGACGGGGAGCAGCCTCAGCCTGACGGGGAGCAGCCTCAGGCTGACGGCCCATCTGTGGGCCCGGCGGGGACCAAGGGTCGGCAGAGTGGCAGGTCCCCGGCAGGTCCCCGGCAGGCCCCATCCAGGTCAGCGCGTCCCTCGGTGGGACGCCGCCCGCAACTGTGGCGAGCGCCCTTCACGCCGCGACGCCGGCGGCTCCAGCCGAGACGGGGGCGCGGCGGGGCGACGCGCCGCCCACGGCTGCGGCCCAGGTGCCTGCAGTGCCACCCGAGGAGAGCGCTGAGCAGGGTCCAGCGCCGCCAAGCGGTGCTCTGGACCTGGGCAGTATTGAGGAGGATGGGGCAGCTCCCATGACGACAGCCCAGGTGGCAGCGGCAGAGCAGGGCGACGAGCTGGCGACGGTGCCGTCTCAGGCAGCTGAGCAGGGCGCAGGGCCGTCCTCAGCGGTGGCGTGCATGGGTCAGCAGGGCTTGTCGACAGACCAACACGCCGTGGCGGCGGGACCTCTGGACCAGGCGGGGGCTCAGCAGGGCGACCCATCGCCTGCGGCTCCAGCCGTCGGACCAGCAGCGCAGCGCGGTGGTGCGCTGCCAGAGGCTTTGGCTGCTGCAGAGGCAGAGGCGCTGCAGGAGTATGCGCCGGCTCAGGCGCCACCGACAGGGCCTCTGCAGCAGGACGCGCCCCTGCCGCTGCCTTCGCGGGCAGGGGAGGAACAGGGCTGCGTGCTGCCGGCGGCGGCGGCCGAGTCAGGGGATCCAATCAGCTCCACAGCTCTGGCCCAGGCGCGAGCGCAGCAGGGCGACGTCCAACCCTTGGCTGCGGCCCAGGTGCCGTCTCAGCTGGCCCTGCCACTGGCTCTGCGGCTGGCTGTGCCGCTGGCGCTGGCGCTTGCCCCAGCTCTAGCCCAGGCGCTGCCAGCGGGGACGCAGCTCAGCGGCTCGCTAGCGTTGCCGGTCGAGGCGGCGGCGCAGCAGGGCACCACTCCGCCCCCGCCATCAGCCCTGGCAGGGACCGCATCGCCTGCAATGCCAGCCAAGGAGAGCGCTCAGCAGTGCGCGGCATCGGCGGGCACTCTGGCGCTAGACTGTGGTCAGCGGGACGGGGCGGCTCCCGTGGCGGCGGCCCAGGCAGCGACAGAGCAGGGCGATGAGCTGGCAGCCGCGCCGTCTCAAGCAGCTAGGCAGGGCACTGGACTGACCTCAGCCCTGGCATGCACGGGTCAGCAGGGCCCGGCCGTGGGCCAGCACGCCGTGGCGGCGGGGCCTCTGGCCCAGGCGGGGGCTCAGCAGGGCGACCCGCCGGCCACGGCTCCAGCCGTCGGATCAGCGGCGCAGCGCGGTGGTGCGCTGCCAGAGGCTCCGGCTGCTGCAGAGGCAGAGGCGCAGCAGGAGTATGCGCCGGCTCAGGCGTCACCGACAGGGCCTCAGCAGCAGGACGTGACCCTGCAGCTGCTGGCACGAGCAGGAGCGGAGCAGAGCTGCGTGCTTCCGGCGGCGCCGGTCGAGGCTGCTGCTCCAATCAGCGCCCAGCCAGCAGCTCTGGCCCAGGCGCAACAGGGCAGTGTGCCACTGTGGGCGCTGGCGGGGGCAGCACTGGGGGCTGGCTTTGCGCTCCGTGTTGCGCTGCGGCACATCCTGGGGAGGTGCAGCCCAGAGCGGCGCGTTGTGTGAGCCTGAATTTGTTGTTGGTGTTGTTGACATGACTTGGCTTGACCTGTCACGTGTACACTAATCTGTGTCTGGCACATGCATTCGACTCCATTTTTAGCACACTTGAAAGTATGCACACATGCCTGGCACAGCATAGTATGGGTAGCTCGAAATGGCAAGGATATGGCACGGCACTCTTGGCTGTTCGGGTCAGGCTGCCGTGTCCGCACAGCATCACCAGCGCAGCATCACTGCCTTCAGCGCCTCGACAACTTTGTCGGCGACGCCGACACCGGCAGGCGTTTGAGACGAGCTGCAGGTCGTCCCTGCACTCCTTGCTGGGGCATCTGTACTTCTCTTCTGGGATGTAGGTCCCTCGGTTGAAGCACATTTACATGCTCCTGCCCAGTTAGGCGGCGCAGATTGCGTCGTCGAGGTCGGCGCAGACCTGGAGGAAAGCGGCGGTGCGGCAGTTGGGAGAGGGTGGCAGCGCGGCAGTGAAGAACCGGCCTGATGTGCGCCACTCATGCGATGAGGCAGCTAGCAGGTATTAGTGGAGTTGGCAATGGGCTGACCCCTCGGTTGACCAGCGGCACTGGCGGCGGCTGGTGGCTGCCGGCGGGCGGGCGGTGCACCGTGCTTGCCTGCGGGATCACCCAGCCGACGAATGCAAGCGCTATCAGGACGTGGGAGACCCTCATTGTCCAGGAATCAGAGCGTAGTAGGAGGACCTGCAGGCACGCCCGTGGCTCGGTCTACTACTGCCAAAGTGCCAGATAGTGTCGATCTTGGTGTCAGAAAGCAGAACTCACAAGCACGTTGCTGCCTGCGTTCGATTCTGCAGGCGGCACGCAACGCGCCAGGGACCACGGGCGGCCGCGGGGCGGCGGCCGCCCCCCCCCCC
>PCFQ01000018.1:1208480-1231460 GCA_003063905.1 Chlorella sp. A99
CCCCCCCCCCCCCCTCCACCCCACCCGGCGCCACCATGAGCTCGACCAAGGGAGGGCGAGAGTAGCGGCAGGCTCCCACGCTTCAGCAGACAGGGCAGGGCTCACTTTGACAGCCGCCATTGCTGATTCGCGAGCGGGGCTCCGCCGCATTGCAACGACGCACCCTCCCGCCCTCACAGCCCGCTCAGCCAGCAGCTGAGGCGCAGGCAGGGGCAAAGCAGGGCCATGCACCACTGCGGCCGGCAGGTGCGGCAGCGGTGGCAGTCGTTCCCAGGCTGCCAGCGGAGCTGCAATTGTTGCAAGCGTCTCCCTTTGTCCTCTGGCTGACTGTGGTTGTTCAACTCTCCATCCGCTGCTTACCCATCCATCCAACATGGCAACCGAGTGGCGATCAATGCCACGAACTGTGCGGTTGCATCTGCAACTGCCCGCTGCATCAGCAGCGTGCACGCCGATGCTGCGCTGCGGCTGCCGCACCAGTGCCGCACTTCCTTGCGTGCGCACCTCCCTGCCGGGGGCCAGGCCGCTCGGCCTCTGCCACGCTCTGTGTTGCATCGCTGTGCGCGTGGCAGCGCGCCTGCGCCTCGCCGCTCACTTGGCGGCGCTGCTCGACCCCCACATGTCCCTCTTGGGCCGGCCGGCCTTCTCATCCACGGTGTTGAACTCCCTCACGCTGCAGCACACAACAGTGCAAGCATGAGGCAGCAGGGAGGCACAAGTCGCCAGCCTGCAGGCAGCTGCAGGCCCACAGCGAGCGCCCGCCACCTGCTGCGGCGGCGCTTTGCGCGCGCCCCAGACCGGGGCGCGGACTGCCGCTGCGGCGGTCGCCCGAGCTGCTCCCACCCGCCACAGCCAGCCGTGCAAGGGCGCACATGGGCGCAAGCCCATGGCAGCTCACCAGCCCTGGTAGATGAGGTAGGGCACGCCGCCCCCAAACAGCGCCAGCGTCGCCAGCGTGCGCCCGTCCCAGCGGAAGTCGTTCTCCACGTGCTCCCGCATCGTGCCCCACGATTCCACGTACTTGTTTTGCTTGACCGGCAGGTCGCCGGCAAAGCGCCTGCGCAAGGGTGGCAGGCGGGCGGGGTAAGGGCGGGCGGTGTCTGGTGTGGAGTCAGCGTCGCCCGACGCGCTCTGCGATGCGCTGTGGGCGTCCCAAGGCTTCGATCCGCTCGTCTCAGCGGCCCCACCTCTGCTGCAGCTGCGAGCCCGAGCGGGCGAGCCTCCCCGCCAGCCCCTGCGCCGCGCGACGCAAGCTCATCGCTGCCGCGCTGCCAGGGGGCCAAGGGTGGGCTCTTCAGGCGCCTGCAGTCTTTGCCGTCTCGAAAACTTTCAGAGCCGCGCCTCAGTGCGCGTGGAAGCAATCGAGAGACAATCAGACTGCGTCAGGAGACGCCGGGGGACGCGGTCATGAGCTTGAGCCAGAAGCCACGCAATGCTGTGTTCTCATGCGCTTGCTCTATTTGAGCGTGATCCACGAGATCCGTAGAGCACTGCTGGAGGGCCATTGAGCGATCAGAGAGCAGGCGAGAGGCCAGCCGTGCTCAGCCGCCCGATGGGCAAGCGCAAGCGCGATGGCAACGCCCAGGGCGCCAGACGCAAGGTGGGCAGATCGCAAGGCGTGCCCCGTCGCCCCATGCATGCCGCCTCCTTGCTCTTCCCATTCCCTGCCGTTTGTGCTTGGCGAGTCCGCCAGGTACCCGTAGAGGGCATGCATGACGTGCCGCCGCTCCTTGTGCTCTACAGGGCGGCGCAGGTCGGGCGGGCGGCGGCGGCGCGGTCGTCGCGCTGCCCGAAGCCCGCAGCGACGATGAGTCGGATTTGGAGGTTAGCGACGAGGACCTGGAGTTTGTGAAGGAGCATGCCGCATCCTCAGGCTTCTTGCTCAACCTTCCCAAGTGAGTGGGGGTGGGCGGGAGCAGGCAGGAGAAAGCTTCTCCATTGCTGTTGCAGAGTGGCACGGCCAGCGCCCTCCTGCGTGTGAGCCTACGTGCGCGCGGCTGCTGATTGGCTGGGTGCTGCCGGCCGGGCGCAGGGGCCAGCTGGACAAGGCGGTGTCCCACGCCCGAGAGAAGCCGGCGCAAAAGCCTAGGGTGGAAAGGGCGTCAGACGCGTCGGATTCGTCGGAGTCAGAGCCGGGCAGCCAGGAGGACGAGGGGGAGGGCAGCGAGGAGGAGGCCGAGGCGTGGGAACGGCGGCCGCGCGCGCTGCCAAAGGTGGGCTGCAGGCGTCTGCGCAGGCATAGCAGCTGCCGTGCTTTGCGCCGCGCAGGCTGCGGCTCGATCGGCACGGCAGCCTGCTGCACGTCGGGGCTCCCCTGCAGCTTGCTTCGTCCGCCCGCCCAACTGCATGTCGCTGCCGCGCCACACTGCCGCGCTGCGCCCAACTGCATGTCACTGTCGCACTGCACTGCTGTGCTGCAGGAGGACAAGCGCCAGGCGGCCGCGGCAGCGCTGCCCACAAAGGCCCTCGACGGGCAGCTGGTGCGCGCCAGCAGGCGGCAGGAGGCGCCGCCGCCGCAGCAGGCGCGGAAGCGGAGGGAGCAGGCAGATGTGGGGAGCGAGGAGGAGGAGGAGGAGGAGGCAGGGGAGGAGGCGGCGGCCGGCGCGCTGCCTGCCGCCGTGGCGGTGGCGGGGGTGACGATACACGACGATCTGGCAGAGGCGCGGGCGCGGGCGACGGCAGAGCGCCGGGAGCGCGAGGCCGCGGCGGCGGCAGCCGCCGCCGAGGCGGCGGCCCGGCGCGAGCGGCGCGAGCGCGAGCAGGCTCGGGGCGTGGGCCGGGGGGCCGAGGGGCGGGAGGGCATCCTGCAGGAGCTTGCTGCCTACGAGTCACTGCAGGTGGGTGGGCTGGTGGGAGGTGGTGCGTCGATGCAGCTATGCAGGGGCAGGGAATGCTCGGGAGGGTCCCCTCTGTAGCACGCACAAGTACTGCGTGCCGCAGCGCCACCGCATGTGCTACCACTCAAGCTCCGCCGTCTGCCCCATCTGCAGGCGCGGCGTGAGGCGGCCAAGCAGCAGATGGCGGTGGTGTCGCGGGCTCTGCTGGCCGACCCGCAGGGGCAGCTGAAGCAGCTGCGGCCGCTGCTGGCGCTGCTGCGCGACGCCGACCCCCAGGTGGGTGGAATGGAAAGCGGCGCCTGCTCGCTGGCCTGCGCCGGCCCCGCTCGCCCACTTGCCGGCTGCCCCGCGGCCCCCCAGCTGCGCTCGCTCCAGTTGCGCACATTTTCGAAGACCCTCGCCTCTGCTGTGTCTCCTTGACATGCGCGCGCGCGCAGGTGTGCCGGCTGGCGATGTTGAGCCTGCTGGCCGTGTTTCTGGACGTCTTGCCTGGCTACCGCATCCGCCCGCCCACCGAGAAGGAGCAGGAGATGGCGGTACGCTGTGCTGCCGTCGTTTGCTGACATCTGGGGTGGGGTGTGGGAATGTGAGCCATGTGAGCCCGCCAACGTCGGTCAAGAGGGAAGGCGCGGCTAGGGCCAGGCGTGGACAACCCTGTGTCCTGCACGTGCACGTGCACGCGCTTGCATGCTGTTGGCGTGGTGCTGCGCACGCGTGCGGTGACGACACACCATCCAGTCTCATGCCAGTTCTGCTGCTGAGGCCCCCCGCGGGCGCTGCTGAAAGCTGGATATCGCATCCCCGAGCATGCAGCGTTGGCGCCGCCTCGCACGCCTTGCACGCACGCATGCCTCTTGCCTCTTGCGCACATTCTGCACCCAGCTGGCGAGCGCTGCACCGTGTGCGCTGCCTCGCACATCTCCTGGCACCGTCTCTAGAGCCTCTCCCCGCCGTCCCATGCTACTGCGACATCGCCAACTCGCTCTTGTCCAACATCTGTCGTCCATGTCTGTGCGATGCCCGCACGCAGGTCTCCAAGGAGGTGCAGAAGCAGCGGGACCACGAGGCCGCGCTGCTCTCCGGATACCAGACCTACCTCAAAGCCCTGCTGGAGCCGCTGAGGAAGAAAGACGGGAGCGCAGCCGGCGGCGGCGGCGGCGCGCCGGCCACCGCGCGGCTGGCGGTGCGCTGCATGGCGCGCCTGCTCACCGGGCACCCCAACTTCAACTACACCAGCGGTGGGCATGGCTGGCCTTTCTTTTATCTTCCATTCTCCATTCGTATCATGCATCCATGCTATGCGCGCATGCCACACCACACGGCAGCTCATGCGAAGGCCGAGAGTGGTGGATGAGCGGGCCTCGCCCGCCCTGACCTCCTCCTCTAGTTAGCCTTCGCACAGCGAACGCGCCAGGCGTCCCATTAAGGCAGCCCCTCCCCCCGGGGCCGCAGGGCTGCCCTGCGGCGCCGGGGCCGCTGGGGGGCGCTGTGTCGGAGGGCCGCCACATCCCGCTTTCCATCCCCGCTGTGCCGCGCCGCGCCGCGCGTCGCGCCGTGTCCCTCGCCCCTGGACGCCCTGACCTCCGCCCCGCCTCTCCCTCGCCCTCCCCCTCCCCCGCGCGCCCGCCCGCCCGCCTGCCCCAGACATCATGCAGGCCCTGGTGCCCTGCATGGCCCACAGGGACGAGCAGATTCAGACGCTCGCCTGTGGCGCCGTTGCCGAGCTGCTGGCCTCGGGTGAGGGGCGCTAGGACGAGAGGTGACCTTGCTGTGCCGCGCTTGGCCGTGCAATGCCGTGCTTTGCTTCGTCGACAGGACGCGGCGCCGCCGACGAGCTGCCATGCACGCGCCCCCACCCTCCCTTTGCGCCCGCGCAACACCAACGCGCGGTGCCCGCGCCCCACGAAGACGTGGAGGGCGGCGTGACTGCCGAGGCGGTGCAGCTGGTGGCCGACCTCGTGCGGCGGCGCAAGTGCGTGGCGCCGCCCGCCGTCGTGCGCGCGCTGCTGGGCGCGCGCGTCAGCCAGCTCACCTCTGCCGCCGACTTTGAGGGTGGGTGCGTGGATGGTGGATGTGGAGGTCGTATCGTGGGGGATGTTGTGGGGGTAGGTGCTGGGTGGGGTAGGTGCTGGGGTAGGTGCTGAGGGCACGCCGGCGGCCTGCGCGCCCGAGGCCCGCCCAGGCCACTGCCAGCGAGCGTGCCCCGCGCGTGCCCCGCTCGCTCGCTCCAACCCTCGCGCCCGACTCGCCCGCCCGCCCCGCGGCAGAGGCACGCCGTGCGCGGAAGAAGCGGAAAAAGGGGAAGAAGGCCAGGGATGAGGTGGACCAAGCGTTTTTGGAAGCACAGGTGAGAGAGTGAGAGCCTTGGGAGGGAGTGACAGCGGGGGCGCGTGACTACAGTCGAGGAGCTGAGCGGCAAAGCGCTGGGAGCCCTACACGCGGAGGCAGAGGCCAGCGCGCTCCCGAGCACCGGCCCGCGGCCGCGCCGCCGACCCCCCTTTGTGTGGCGCAGGCGCACGCCGACGCGGCGGCGCAGCGCGCCAACCAGAGCGCGATGCTGGAGGCGCTGTTCGAGGTGTTCTTCAGGCGAGGAAGAGATTTGTTATAAGATGCCGAGATTTGTTTTTACAGTTGTTGCGTTGCTGTCTGGCAGTTGGTGTTCCGGCGCTTGACGCGCGCGCCCTCTGCGTGGCCTGCTACTCCCGTCCGCGTGCGCCGCGTCTGTGGGCCGGCGCTCACCGCACCCACCTGCGAACCCTCTCCCCCTCCTCCCCTCCCCGGAACCCCTCCCGTTCTTTCTTCCCAGGGTCCTCAAGTCTGCCACCGCCTCGGGCCTGCTCTCTGAGCCGGGGGCACCGCTCCTGCCGGCCGCCCGCTTCGAAGCCAAGTTCCCCCTGCTGCTGCCGGCGCTCGAGGGGCTGAGGTGAGGAGCGTCTTGGTGTCGGCGTTGGCGCCAGCAAGCGGCGGGGGTCAGGGTCTGGCGACCCTGGGAGCACAGGCCTCGACAGAGGCGGGGCCGCAGCGAAGGGGAGCAGGCAGGGGCGGGGCGAGGGGGGCCGCTCGTCGCTGCCTACTGGCCATCCCACGCCGCCTCCACGTGCGACCGACGCGGTTGCCGGACCCTCCCCTGCGACGCCCCGCAGCAAGTTTGCGCACCTGCTGAGCGTCGAGTATTACACAGACATCGCGGCCGCGCTGCTCCAGCTGCTGGCCAGCCCCGCGCTGCCGCCGGCGCCGCGGCTGCGCTGCCTGCTCACAGCATCAGAGATGCTGGCGGGCCAGGCGAGTCGTGGACGGGGCTGGGGCGCTGGGCGGGCGGCGGGCGCCTCGGCCGTTGGAAGTTTTGGCGCTGCCGACAGGGAGGGAGGAGGGGCGCTGCAAGGCAGCCGGCAGCAGCCCTCGGCGTGCTGGCCCTCCCTCGTTGCGATGGCGACGTTGCCTGCCTCACCTGCCTACCCTCCTTCCTCTCCCCCCTCGGCCGCTCGCCGCAGGCAGAGGCGCTGAACGTCGATCGCTCGGGCTTCTACCGCGCCCTCTATGCCGCCCTGCTCCACGCCCCCCTGCTGCCGCTGGACGAGGAGGAGAAGGAGGGGGACGGAAGCGGCGGCGACGCGCCTGGCGGCGGCGCGAGGGACGGCGCCGGAGAGGGCGGCGCCCGCGCCAGCGGCGCGGCGGCGCCTGCCGCCGCCGCCGAGGCCGTGCGCCACGCGCCCGGCGTGCTGCTGACGCGGGCGCTCGATGCGATGGTGAGCGCCTCGGGCGCTGGTGCTTGCTGCCCAAACCAAAAGAGCAGGCGCTCACGCCCCATGCCTCGCATCAGCTCCGCACGGTGCACCTGGCACCTGCCTCACACTCTGGCACCCTCCTGCCGAGCGCTCGCGCGCCACTCTGCACCTCCAGTGCAGCAACTACTTTCCTCTCTGCTGCTCCATTACTTTCCTCCAGGTGGTCGACACCAAAGCGCTCGACGCCCTCCGCCAGGCCGCGTTTGCCAAGCGCATGCTCGGCGCCGCGGCGGCTGCCGCCGACAGCGGCGCGGCGCTCGGCCTGCTCTGCGTGCTGCACCGCATGATCCGGTGAGGAGGCTGGAGTTGCCCCGTGTAGTGTGGGTGTGCGGGGCATTTCCTTTTGCACCCCATGCTGCATGATCCGGTGAGGAGGCTGGAATTGCCCCCTTCACTGTGGGCGTGCTGCATGTCACCCTCGTTGGTTCCCTCTATTCTATTCTATTCTATTCCTTCACACACCCTACGCTGCATGCCAGAAAAGGCAGAATAGGCTCGCCGCTTCCGATCCCCGCCACACTCCGCGCCGCCCGTCATCCCCCACTCGCTCGCTCGCGCGCTCAGTCGCGCCCTCGCTCGCCAATCTTGTTCACAATCTCTCCCCAGGCGCCAGCCGCGGCTGCGGGGCATGCTGGAGAACGAGGCGGGGGGGCCGCCCGGGCAGCGCGCCTTCAAGCCCGACGCAGACGACCCTGCAGAGGTCGGGAATTTGTTAGCAGTCAGAAGTGATTGGTGGTGCAACTTCAGTTGGCGTTGGTGTTGTGGTTGTGCCTGGGGGTGGGGCGCGGTGGGCGGTGCCGCTCGGCCAGCGGCGCGCATGTTTCCGCCTTGCTCTGAGTGGCGCGCATATCGCCGACTCCCCCCCTCCCCCTCCCCCTGCCTGTCCCCTGCCCCCTCCCTCTCCCCCCTCCGCCCGTGCCATGCCCCTCGCAGGCCGGCGCGCTGGCGGCGCCGCTGTGGGAGCTCACGCTGCTGAGCTGGCACTACCACCCGGCCGCGGCAGACGCCGCCGCCGGCATCGCCGCGCTGGCGGGCGCGCCGCCCGGCGCGCCGCCGCCCGCCTCTGCGCTGCTGCCGCTGGGGGGCAGCGCCGCTGAGCTGGCAGAGCTGTACACTACTGTTGCCGGTAGCTTCCGCCCCCCGCCTGCTGCGCCGCCCAAGCGGCGCAGCGCGCAGAGGCCGGCGGGCGGTGGCGGCAGGGGCGGCGCGCGGGGGGGCGGCGCTGCCGACCCTCTGCTCACGCCCGCCGCCGAGGCCGCGGCGGTTGCGGCGCTGCTGGCGGCGGCGGCCGAGGCGGCGGGGACCGGGACAGCACCCCCGGCGGCCGCAGCAGGTGCGCGCCGGCGGATGCTCGAGCTCGCTCGAGCATGCGCGCCTGCTGGGTCGACACCTTGTTCAACACAGGTGCTGCTGTGCTGGGGTGCCCTGACGGCGCCGCTGCTGCGACGTGCAGGGGCGGGCGGCGACGAGGCGCAGGGCGGCGGCCTGGAGGAAGAAAGCGCGGCGCTGGGCCAGCACTTTAGGCGGGTGCGCCAGGCGGAGGCCCACGGCCGGCTGGTGCGGGAGCAGGCGCGGCTGGCAGCCCAGCTGCGCCTCTTCCACGCCCACCTGCAGCAGCGGCAGCAGCAGCGGGAGCAGCAGCGGCAGCAGCGGCAGCAGGCCGAGCGGCGGCAACGGCAGCATCAGGTTGAGCGGCGGGAGCAGGGCAAGAAACGGCAGAAGGGTGCATCAGCAGTGGTAGGCGGCGGCGGCAGCAGGGCGCCCAGCAGGCAGGCGGCGGCGGCGGGCGGCCCAGCGAAGCGACGCACGGCCTGACGAGACACAGGCGCCGGCTGGAACGCAACATGGCTGAAACGTGACAGTCGCACTCTCTCCACTCATAAATAAATAGCTTACACACAGAGTCGGGGCAAGAGATGCGCAGTGACGTCGGCGCAAGTGCCCCTCTGCCCGCTGCCCGCTGCCCGCTGCCCCCCAAACGTCTGCCCAGTAGGTCGGGCCTCCTCCCGCTGCTACGACGTCTTGCCGCCGCCGCCGCCGCCGCCGCCGCCGCCGCCGCCGCCGCCGCCGTGCGCCCGCCGCTCCTTGTCCTCCCCCAGCAGAAAGAGGAGGGGCAGGGGGGCCAGCGTGGACAGCGTGCAGACGGCCACAAGCGGCGCCAGGTGCTCGAAGTCGGTCGAAGTCACGCCAAACCACCCCGTCAGCAGCGAGCCCAGGGCTGCGTCGGGGGGCGACAGGTGATGGGCGAGGGTCGGGATCAGGGCAGGGCGGCGAGGTCCAGGGGGGCAGGGCCGAGAGCGGGCCATGACCCCAAAGCCGGAGGCGCGCCCTTCCTGGCAAACGGGCACGGCCCTTGCTTTCGCGCGGAGCCCAGGCGGGACAGACGAGGCACGCGGATAGGCCAAGGCGCACGCAGCTGGTGGCTAATAACCAAAAACGCACCCGAGCCGCTGAAGCTGCCAGCGTTGAGGATGCTCATCAGGGTGGCAAACAGCGTGGCCTCCACTCCCTGGGGGGCAGGACCAGGCATGCCGCGGCTGTTGAACGTTTCGTTTGAGCGTGGTGCTGGCAGGCAGGGCCGTCGGCACCGGGTCGCCGCGGCCACGGGCCCAAGTAGGCGGCGCCGGCGGCAGGGCGGCACCCGCCACCCACCTCGGGGCAGAGGCGCGCCGCCAGCACGAGCACCGGCATGAAGGACACCTGGCCCAGCACGGTGAGCAGCGCTGCAGGCAAGAGGGGGAAAGAGGAAGCAGCGTCGAGTGGGGCACGGCGAGATGAGAACGCGCTCGGCTGCGGCGCCAGAGGCAGTGCCGAACGCGGCGCAGACGCAGAGCTCGCCCGAGTCGCCCAGCGCAAAGAGCTCATTGCTCAGGCCGAGCCGCTGGTTCAGGCCTGCACGGTGAGAGAGTGCCGCCGCCACGTGCAATGCAGACGAGTCGGCGGTGCCGGGGCAGGCCCGCAGCCCCGCCGCAACCAGAGCAACCAGAGCCCGCAACCAGAGCCCCGCAACCAGAGCCCCGCAACCAGAGCCCCGCAGCAACTGAAGATGGAGCCGCTCCCCACTTTGCGCAGGGGCCCTACGCCACCGGACTGGCCTGTGATGAGCACCAGCTGCGTCATGCCCAGCCCCGTGCCCAGCAGCGCGGTCCACAGAAACATCTTGCGGGGGGCGACGTCTCGGAGAAGAAAGTTGAACACACCCACGCCTGCCAGTGAGGCGACGCTGGAGACGAGCCTGCGATGTTGGGGGGGCCGGTGGCGGGGGGCCGGCGGGCGCGAGGGCTGCGAGACGAGCTCAGAGCGCACACAGAGGGTCGGAAACGGCAGGCCAGGTCCGGCGCTGGCCAGCGCCTCCTCCCCGGACGCGCCGCGGTGGCACCGCCGCGCGCTTCCCACTGCCGCGCGTTTCCGTGCGTTAGCTACTCTACTCGCCTGATGCGCCCCAGGAACTCGGTGGTGAAGCCCAGCTGGTTGGTCTCGAAGAACATCATCGCGGTGTCGGCCGTGGGCGTGGCCTGGCGGCGAACCAGGGGCAAGGGGAGCGCAGGGCAAGGAACGAGGCGAAATCGCGGGGCGCCGACGTGCGCCGACGCTGGCAGAAGCCGCTGGCACGCCGACCTCCGCCCACATGCCACAGGCAGAGGTGCCCCATTTGCTCCGACAAACTGCTGCTGACATCCGCCCACCTGCCAGACGAAGACAAAGAGTGCGGGCAGCAGGATGGAGCGCTGGCGCAGCGCGCCCCACAGCGCAGACGCCTGCGCGCGCAGCGTCGCCATGCCGCCACTGCTGCCGCCGCCGCCGCTGCTGCTGGATACAATCCTCTCCTCTGGTATAGCGGCTGCAGCGCCCATGACCAGGGTCGCGATCCCAGCGGTCGCCCAGAACACCGGGCGCGGGCCGTAGGTCTCCACCTGCGGCGGCGGCGGGTCGCGCGACCGTCCGCGCGGCGCCAGCGCCCGGGGACGCCCCCGCGGGAAGGGCCGAGGACGCCGAGACGCCGCTCCCCTTTTTACCTTCCACCTTTCCTCCGTTCCTGGGGGGCCAGCGCCTCCCTCCTCTCCCTCCTCAAACTCGAAATCTCACCAGGGAGCCGGAGAAGTAGGCAGATAGCACGCCGCCGGCGCTCGCGCTCGCCCAGCACAGCGACTGGAGGCGCCCCGCCGTGCTCTGGGACTCGCCGCGGCTCATCTCCACAACCTGTGACGCGGCGGCGGCGGCGCACGACACACCACACCAGCAATCAGTAAGACAGCAATAAACAAGGAAGTTAAAGGGGTCTCAAGGGGACTGCTCGTGTGCGTGAAGAGGAATACCAACGCGGCCTCCACCAGCAGCACGGGGCACGCTCTCTCTCTCACACACACACTCTCTGTCTCTCACTCTCTCTCTCGTACACGCGCTCTCACGCACACGCTCTCGCGCTCACGCTCTCACCACCGAGTCGGCGACCACGTCGGAGCAGGCGGTGGCCGCCGAGGACAGCACCAGCGCCGCGATCGCCGTGGCGGGGCTGGCCACCACCGTCGCCATGGCCGCCCAGGCGGACGCCCCTGCATGGTGCGTTGTTGGGGCAGGGTGTCGGCGGCGAGGGGATGGCAGGCGGGGCCCGGGCCGGGAGCGTACGAGCCGGCGTGCCGCTGCAGACACTCGCTACAGACTCTCCCGAGGGAGCTGGAAAACTCACCGAGCAGGCCACACAGCAGCAGGTAGGAGCGCCGCCGGTAGCCGGCCAGGGGCAGCGTATCCTGCGGCAGCAGGGTGGGCGTGGGAGCGCTCAGGTTGAGCGGGAGCCGCAGCGCCGGAGCTCATGGCGCGCTGTGACGGCGCGACCGCCAGCAATGGAGGCAAGCACGCAGTTCGGCCCACTGCGGCCCCCCATGCCTAGGGGCGTGCTGCCAGCCCATGTCGCATGCCGCAAGCAAGTTCAGCCTTACCGAAAGAAAGCCGTACAGCGGCTTAATCATCTGCATGCAAGTGCATTCATGAGAAACATTGTTCTTTCACATTCCACGTTGCATGCCGCACATGCACAGCAGCAGCACATATGCACGCGCGCGAAATCGCCAGGTGCGCAGAGCGCATGCGCGGCCGCTGCTGTCGCAGAATCTTCCGCTGCCGCCACCCTCTGGGCAGAATCTTCCGCGGCCGCAGCGCCCCGGCCCCTCGCCTCACGCGCCTTCCTTCTGAGAACACATCTGCCACATAATATCTATCTGCAGCCCATGCGCTCACCCAGGGCGCGTAGGAGAGGCTGGTGATGAAGCCCACGGTGGCGGGGGCGAGGCCCAGGTCGGCCTTTAGGAAAGTGAACATGCCCAGGCGGCTGAGCCCCAGCAGCCCCTGGGTGCAGTAGACTGCGGCGCGGCGAGGGGCACGGGAGGCTTAGCGAGATCTGTTGGCTGGCATAAGGTTGATTGCATGCTGTGACAGGAGGGGGGCTGGGAGTGGCGACAGCATGCTCTGCAACGTAGGACTGCCACATGAGAAGGCAAGCTGCGAATCGGCCCCCTCACCTAGCACGATGGCCAGCAGCTCTGGCTGGACCTCCAACCCGCCGGCCAGCCGCAGCGGCTGGTGCCGCGGTGCCTTGCTGCCGCCCGCCGCGCCACCATCGTCGGCGCCCGCCGCGCCGGCGGGAGGTTGCCGCAGGCCGGACTGATGCCGATAGCTGCCTGCCTCCATCTCCAGCGGCGCCACTGCATCAGATGCCGGAAGCAGGGGCGCGCCGTCCTCTCCCTCGCTGGCGCGGCGCACGTGGCTGCGCATTGGGTCGGAGGTGGGGGTGGTCGTGCTGCCGCCCCGCCGCCGGCGCTGCATGTGAGTGCCGGCGCACTGCAGCCGCTTGGAACTGCTGGAGGTTCTCTGCGGGCTCTGCCCTGGACGAGTGAGGTGTTTCCTGCGCGCCTGACCCGCGGCCTGTGAGGTTGGCCGCATGCAGCGCTATCGAGCCAGCGCCAGCAGGTGGAACGTGCAGGAGCCCAGAAGAGGCGATCCAGATGCGATGAGAGAGCTGGAGTTCTGATCAAAGCCTCTCACCCCCCTGCATGGCTGGGGATGGCAAAATGTCAGCAAGTGTGATGGCAGAATGCGATCGGCGACATGCCACCAAAGCACCGGCCCCACGCTGGCCGCCGCCACCGCCCGCCCCGCCTCCTCGCGCCACCTCGCGCCAGCCCGCCTGTCTTCATGCCTCTTCGTTCCTTTTCATTCCACCACTCCCCCGAGCTACCCCGACGCATGTCCGGCCCAGCCGAAGGGGGCGAGGCAGCTCACTGGTGCCATGTGCAGGCCGCCGCCGCCGCTGCGCATCATCGCCCGCCCTCGGCCTTCCAACTCATGCCCCTGCACAGCCGCTTTCTCTTTGTCCATTCCGCGATTGCGTTCGCATTCCGCGGTTCACGCAGAGAGAGGCACGCCAACCGAACCTTGCTGCTTCCCTTGGAAGGCTCGCCCTGGGAGAGGCGCGCCTGCCTGGATCTCCACGTGCCTCGCAAGCAGGTGCTAGGGGGCCAGGGATCAGGGTGAGGGCCAGGTGCCAGCGCAGCCAACCAGCGCAGTTGATGAGGCCAGGGCCCAGCACTTTTGCCCTTAGGCAGCAGGCCTGCTGAGTCGTCAGCCCTTCACCTGGCCGCGCACTGCGACGCTGACCGCGCCCCCGCCGGTCCGTGCCGCATGCTCGCAGCGCTTCGATGGCAGAGCCTGGGCCCACCTCCGGGGCGGCTCCTGCCGCAGGCAGCGGCGGTGGTGAGCCCGTAGGGCAGTGGGAGCGTTC
The DNA here is from genome assembly GCA_003063905.1 of Chlorella sp. A99. NCBI lineage: Eukaryota > Viridiplantae > Chlorophyta > Trebouxiophyceae > Chlorellales > Chlorellaceae > Chlorella > Chlorella sp. A99. The sequence continues at coordinate 1,221,878 of PCFQ01000018.1, forward strand.
GGGCGAGGCAGCAGAGATCGATCGCGAGCTGCTGCAGCTCCGCCATGAGATGCTGGAGCAAAAGCTGAAGGACGCGTGGGCAATGGTGGAGGACCGGGAGAGGAGGATTGAGGGGCTGCAGGCCGAGGTGGCCATGCACTACACAGCCCGTGCCGAGCAGGCGGCGCAGCTGCGCCAGAGCCGCAAGGCCGAGGAGGCTGCCAGGAGGCAGGTCGCAGAGCTGCGTGAGCAACTGGAGGCGGCAGCAAGTAGCGGCTTGGCGGCGCCACCTCCTGGCGACACAGCCCGGGTGGAGGCCAAGCCGGGCAAGGCAGATGCATTGGTGCAGGTGGCCGGTCTGAAGGCACAGCTGGCGGAGGTGCAGACGCAGCTGGCAGATGTGCAGACGACAGTCGGCGAGCTGCGGCAGCGGCTGGCAAAAGTGAAGGCCGGGGTCGAGGCTGCGGCGCCGGCGGGGGCTGCATCAGTACCAGCACCGGCGCTGACGCCCACTGCAGAGCAGGTGGAAGCGCCGCAGGCACGGCTGGTGTCCGTGGCACGAGGTGGTGCGAGGAGGCGGGGCGGGCGGTGGCGGTAGGCGGCGGCGGCGAGCGGGCGCCCGTTGCCAGTGAGCGGCCTCGCCCCCCTTCGGCTGGGCTGGACATGTGTCGGCGCAGCTCGGGGGAGTGGTGGAATGAACAGGAACTAAGACGTGTGTAGGCGAGCGGGCTGGCGCGAGGTGGCGCTAGGAGGCGGGGCGAGCAGCGGCGGGGCGGGCAGCGTCTCGCAGCGTCAATGTGCATCACACTCAGCAGCTCGACAGGTCAGCATCTCAGGTCAGCGATGCAATAGAGAAGGGGGGGAGAAAAGAAGCAAGGGAATGCAAGGGATTCGGGGAGCGAAAGAATACAGAGCACCCGTCTCGAGCGCCGGGCTGCGCATGCGCATCACGCAAAGCCCTTGCTGCCAGGCACGGAGGCCTCAGCCGCGCCGCCGCCGCCGCCGCCTGTGAGCTCATCGCGCCGCCGCAGGATGTAGGCCTGCAGCTCCTTGAACCTGCGGGAAGAAAGCAACGGGAAGAAAGCAAACGTTGGAGAACGGAAGAAAGCGCGGGGGAAGCGCGCGCATGCGTGGGCCGCGCAGGGAGAGCGAGGGCCCTCGCGTGCCGACACGGACCGGCGGCGCATCCGCAGGCGCCGCGTCGCGCATGCAAATACACGCGCGCTGCTGTGCCCCCCAAAGTCGCCATCGTTCGACACGCAGACGCAGGAGCGGTGCCTCACTGGGGCACCGCGCGCATCTCGATCTTGTCGCCGTTGCGCAGCGTGACCACCATGTCGCCCCACAGCCCTGCACACGGACGTGCGCAGAGGGACATGCGCGTCGGGAGCGGCTCGTAGCAGCAGGCAGCCGCGCAGGGGCGCGCGCGTTGGAGCGGCTCGTAGCAGCAGGCGGCCACGCGAGGAGGGAGGGAGCTCCTGCTCGTCGAGCAGCCCGGGCCGGTGAGAGGCGCGCGGCGCGGAGCAAGGCGCGGGCAGCGGCGCTCCGCGCGCGTACACCCCGGCCGCCCAACCGCCACGCTGCCCGGGCCCTCCGCCCTCCATGCAGTGCTACTCACCCACTCCCCGGCCGACCGAGACGACGTCCTTCACCTCCTGGTAGGCCGCGTCCAGCTGCTCGGCTGCGGGGCGCGCAGCAGGAGCGGGGAGAGGGACCGCTCATGCGCGACCGCGGCAGCCGAGGAGGGGAGAATGTGTTGTGGGGGAGAACGTGTTTTGGAGACGACAGACGGTCACAGTCAGACCTGTGGGAAAGCAGCGGCACAGCGACCGAGCCTGCGGGAGCGCGTGCTGCCGGCGCCGGGCTGCCGCCCCAGCCGCTGCCCTGCTCACTCTTCCAAGGCGCCGTGGTGATGACAGAGAGGCGGCGGTCGGTGAGGCGGTACTTAACAAAGAGGGAGCGGCCCACCTGGGGAAGAGGGGGGAAGAAAGCAAGCGGGAGGAGAAGGCTACGGCGCTGTGGTTGGCAGAGCGCTCGACGAGGCGGCCGCCCGGCGCAGCGCCCTCGGCACCGGCCTGCGCGGGTGCACGTGCAGGCCGGGCCCGCGCTCCCACGCTCCCGCGGCGCGAGAGGCGAACCCCGCCGCGGCCCCCATGCGCACCGCCGCAAATGTGAGCGGCAGCCAGACGACCGTCGTGCCGAGGGCGGCGTTGATCGCAAGGTCGCCGCCGTGGGGGGCTGACGGGAGCGCAGGCGCGGAGGGGCGCGGCAGGCGGCAGAACACGCGAGCTGAGATGGGCCAACGGGATGCATGCGGCCGACACACGCAGGCGCTGGAGAGGGGCGGGGAACGCCGCCCTGCCCGGGCAAAGCTGCAGGCCCAACGCCGCTCCTCCCTGCTCCTGCAGACAGCATCCCCGTGACAGACCGCGCTCTGCCCCTGCTCCTGTGCGACGGCTCAGGTCCAACTTCTGCAGAGCGCGCACCCGACTCAAAGTACAGCGTTTCATCGGTGTAGTCGTACTGCGGCTCGCCCCCCTTGGGCGCCCCCTTGATCGCCGCCGCCGCTGCCTTCTTGCCCGCACCTGCGCGCGCGGAGGAGGGTGCCAGCTCTGTGTAAGCAGCTGCGGTCGCACGCGACAGTGCCTATCTCCGCTGCAAACTGCAGTGTGCCGCCGCACCGTAGGGCGTCTCGCCCTTGGCCTGCTTCAGCGCTGCCAGCCGCGCCTCAAAGTCATCGTCATCAGCTGTGGGGGCGAGCGAGTGTGAGCGTCAGAGGCGGTTTGCACACGGAACGTCTGGGCGCCAGTCTCACGCGGGCGGGCGGGCGGGCGGGGGCGGAACCACCCCCATTGCCTCACATGCGGCGCGCACCACCAGACGCTGGGATCGCAGGCGGCTGGGTGCCGCGCAGGCACGGAACGCCTGCTTGGCGCAACTGGCCACCCTCTGGTACCCGCTGGGCGCTGCGCCCGTCGCGCGGACCAGAGAAGTCTGCTGCATTGTGTCGGGAGCGGACTGACACCGTGGATGGCGAATTCAGTGGCGGAAGGCAGAGAATTGGTTTGGCTTGCTGCAAAATGGGCTGTTTCTGCGTGAGCTGAGTGTCTCGATCGCGAGTGTGGCCGAGTTATGTGCAACAGGAGCGGAGGGGCGGCCAGATCATGCGACACTGCTCGAGACATTGTCCATGGCTCAAAAACTCCGCGCCTCCGCTGGCCTCGCCCTCTCTCTTCCTGACTCCTTCGCGCTTGAAGGTGAGCTGGGCAGCGCTGCAGCTCCCAGGCGGCCGCCGCAGCTGGGTGGCGCCCAGGCAGCGCCGCACCCTGAAAAACAGTCTGGCAGGGCCGCGGGTGCTGCTGGAGGAGCGCGGCGACTGCAGGGCCCCCCATGCCGCCTCGCAGGGCTGCCTCTACGCCCTGTGGTTAAAGCGCCGCAGATACCGCAACCATGCCGTTCGAGACCGTGTGGAACCAGCACCCCAAGGACCACGGCAAGGGCTCCCGCCGCTGGTGCGCCGCCGCCGCCCGGCCGGCCGGCCACAGGAATGCGGGCGCGCTTGATATAGCAGCCGAGCTTGTTCGGCTGCGTGGGGAGGCAGGAGCTGTTGCCGCAGAGAACCGTGGAGCTTCCGACCGGCCACGGCGTATACATACCAGAGCAGCAGCAGCAGAAGCAGAAGCAGAAGCAGAAGCAGCCTCACGCGCCCGCTGCTGGCTGCTCGCGCTCTCCTCTTTTCTTTGCCCCCCCCTTTGCCCACTCGCCTCCCTTGTCCGCACATGCAGCCGCGTGTGCTCCAACCAGGGCGGCCTGATCCGCAAGTATGGCATGAACATCTGCCGCCAGTGCTTCCGCGAGTACGCCAAGGACATTGGGTGAGCTTCCAGCGGCGGCGCTGGTTGTTTGTTGGTGGTGCACTGGTGGTTCGCTGCGCTGCTGTCGCTTCTGTGTTGTGTCGTGCCACGTTCTGGCTTCGTCGCAAACGGAGATTCACTGCTGCGCCGAGGGTCTGGGGCTCGGGCGACGGCGCGGGCTCGGCGCATGCCGCTGGAGAGCCCGGGCACGAGGCCGGGCATCGCGTGCTGTGTTGAGCAAAGCAGCGGGCGCGGTGCTGTGCCAGGCGGTGCGCCACGGCGGCGTGGCGCTGAGCCTCACGCTCGGCTGGGGCGGTCGAGTCGCTGCTGACGGCCTGAGCTGTCGCCTGAGCTGTCGCAGGGGCTGCAGCTTGCGATCGACGCTCCCCTTATTTACCCCACCCACTGCTTCTCCCTGGTGCCCTTTGCAGCTTTGTCAAGTACCGCTAAGCACCGGATGGCCGCCGGACGGGTTCCTCGTACGGCGCCGGCAGCGCCACGCGCTCGCCGGCGCCGTGCACGCCGCCGGCATTGACGGCAGGCGGCGTTGCTGGGAACGGGCGCTGTGGCTGAGCGGCTGCTCGTATGTGCGTGCTGCTGCCGCGCTGTACCCAGTAACCGCCTGCTGAGAGCGCCAGGGCCACACACGCTGAGGGGTGGTGGGGAGCGCCGGCATGGGCGAGCCGTCCTGTACACATGTGCAGAACTGCTTCAGGGCTTACAGATCAGCGCCCAGCGCCCAATCTTGATAGAGCAACTCAACTAGAGACACGTGCTATCTCATACCTAGGTAGATCTCCCCTGCTGCCGTGCCCTGCTCTGCACTTGCAAGCGCCCGAGCGCAAAGCCCGCCAGCGCCGCCGCTGCTGCTGCGCCTGCGGCTGCTGCAAGCAGCCACAGCGTGGCATGGCCCTGGCGCGGCCCCACAATGTGGAGCCTGCTGCTGTCATCCTGCACCACCTGCACCTGGCCAAACACTCGTGCTGCCCTGGCCATTGCATCCTCCAGCCGCATGCTGCTCCACTGCTGTCCAACTGCATTGTCTGCACTCCATGGGCTGTAGCTGCCGTCCTCCGCTGCCGGCGCCATCGAGTGCCAGGCCCGTGCCGCTGACCATGTCCCCTTCAGCTCCAGCTGCCGGGAGCCACTCTTGACAAACGCGCGCAGGATGAAGTGGGCCAGGCTATCCAGGGGTCCTGCCCGGCTGGTATGGGCACGCCCAGCCACACCATCTCATGCGACTCTAGGGTGACTGCGTCAGCCGCATGCAGCAGTCGCTCCAGGTCGACTCGCAGACGTCGTCCTCCTGCCTGGCGCAGTGCGGCTAGGTGGAGGCTGGCCAGCCGCAGAGGCGGCCGCAGCAGCAGGCGGTCCGCCTTGACATCACAGCGCTGCCCAACCATTCGCAAGCTCTGGATGTGGGGTGGCAACAGCGCCAGATCCAATATGCCTGGCATGGAGCTGACTGTGTGGAAGTGCAGGGTGTGGAGGGCAGGCAGGTTCTCTGCCAGCGTGGCTGCGCGGGGAAGGGAAATGACACATTAGGAAGCGACGCAACTCAGGCCTGGCAAGCAGTCACCACGTGTCCCTCGCAATCCCCCTCCACACTGCTCTCACCTGCGGTCGGGAAGTTGAATGCTTCAACGTGTGCATCAAGCTCTTGCAGCTGCGCCAGGCCACCATTGGCGCATGCTTCTGCCAGCCACTGCACCGCCGAATCCCAGTCGTCACCGTCGCTCACCACCACCTCCGCCGGCCGCCGTGCCACCACCCAGCACAGGGTGCTGCACAAAATCGCGTGTGCACGCTGCATGAAGCGATTCTCATCACGGTCCTGCTTCAGGGCTCCCCATGTCTTGGCTATGCTGAGCAGGCCGGCCATGCCGAACAGGATGCGGAGCGGCGCCGTGGCGGCGGTGAGGCGGTGGGCGCGGGAGAGCAGCGTCACCGCCTGCACCGCAGCAACCGCCTCGGCCAGCGGGGTAGGCTCGTGGCCCAGGTGCCCCAGCCGCTCTAGGGCGTCCTGAGTCAGGAAGGGGACCGGGGAGAGGAACAGCGAGGAGTCGCAAACATGCGCAGCCGCCGGCAGGCGCCAGCGGGCAGCGCCCAGAGGGCGAACGGTAGGCGGCAATGCGGGCCGGGCGTCCGCGGTGCCCAGCTCCCGCCGCCTCAGCTCCCGCTCCCAACCCACCACAAAGGAGAGGATGCGGTGGCGCAGGTGCTCTGGCAGCGCCTCCAGCAGCGCCCAGGTTTGGGCGTTGGGCGGCGGCGGAGGGTCCATGGAGGCGGTGTGAGTGTGCGGGAGAGCGAGGAAGGTGTGCTGAGCGACGTGAGCGGCAGGCTAGGTTGTGAATGAAGTGAGCCATGCGGGCGGTCCGAGATGCGACGGTGCCGCGAGGTCGCAGCCGCCTGTACCGGCACTGTGCTTGCGCCGACTCAGCTGAACCTGCCCTGCTCAGCAAGCCCTGATCAGGGTGCGCGGCACGGGTGGGCGGCGCATCCACTGGGAGCCGGCGATTATTGAAGAGACTCCAGCCCCTGCCACTGCAGAATCTCTCGAGTCAACGGCAGGTGGGGGCTGTAAAGCGGCGCGTGGCACCTTACCGTGCTGCTGCTTGGCTGTCCTGCCATTATGCTGACTGGACGGGACCTGTGCTGCAGGTAGCCCTGGCCTGCTTGCAGCCCACGTCACAGTCGGCTGCTTTGCCCTGGAGAGCGCTCTCCTTGGCAAGAGCCGCCCACCCTGTGCAGCGGCATGCCGCCCTGCTTCCGGTGCGCTGGCCGCCACGTCGTTGCTGCGCCCCCCGCTGGGCCTCCTGAGTTCCCTCGCGTGCCTGGGCCAGTGCCAGGGCCTGGGACGACGCCCAGCCCAGCCTGCAACTGCGCTAGCTGAGCCGCTGCCTGCGCCAGCTCCTGGCCCAGGTTGTGGGGCAGCACCTGGGCTGCTGCTGCATGCAAGCTGGCGACCTCAGCTCGTGCCTGGGCCAGCCGAGCCGCCGCCACTGTCTGCTCTCCATCTGCTGCGGCCGAGAGCAGGAACGTGGGCACGCCATCCTCTGCAGGCCCAGCCGGCTGGCGCGTGCATGCCTCCTGGTGCCAAGCTGTAAGACCAGACCAGACCAGGCTGGAGCGCAGCTGGTGCCTCTGTGGGTGGAAGCTGCTGCATGGCTGGTGCACTGCAGAGGCAGAACCCGCCTTCGCAGAGGCGCGTCACCTGCAGCTGCCCAAATGTGCGTCCGCTGCTGACTGCTCGGTCCAGCGCAGCTACCAGCTGCCCGCCGCGCCACTGGCTGGTCCAGCCGCCGGCAGCCGCTGCCGGCAAACGCACGCAGGATGCGGCTGGCCAGGCTGGACCTGGAAGAGGCACGTTGAGCCATGCCATGGAGTTGGACGCCAGCGTCACCGCCCCCGCCGCACGCAGCAGCAGCTCTAGGTAGATTGCCAGAGCTCCCACGGTATCAGCCCCACCGCAAAGGAGAGGATGCGGTGGCGCAGGTGCTCGGGCAGCACCTCCAGCAGCTCCCAGGTTTGGGTGTCGGGCGGTGGAGGAGGGTCCATGGCAGCAGTGGTTGTGTGAGAGAGTGGTTGGAGTGGGGGAACGTGTGAGCAGCAGAATGGAGCTTGAAATGAAGCGTTCTGTGCAGGGTGGGAGCTCATCGGTGTGCCGAGTGTGCCTTGGGGAGCGCGCCTTGCGGACCGCTGCCGGCAGGGGCGGGCACGGCTGCACATGGGCTGCGCCCGCGACCCGCTCTCGCCGAACAGCCTCGAAAATCAAGGAGCAGGTGCACACAGCGGATGCTGCAAGGCGGCGCGTGAAGTGTGCGACAGCGGGCGGGCGGCGGGCGGGCGGCGGAAAGGCGGGTGCCAACACTTGCTCCCGATCACTTCATATCGACTTCCTGCTTCTTCCTCACGTTCAGCTGCGCCTTTCCGCGGGTGGAGAGCTCCCGTTGCACCACAACAAGCGAGATGTACGGCGTGGCCCCATCAACGCACTACTCGATAGGTGCGGCCTGTGCAGCGGTGGTGGACTCTGCCGAGATGGTCAGGGAAGCAGCGCGCAAACCTTGCGTCAATTTGAGGCGCGCGCCGCCTCTCTTGCGCTGCTGGGTGCTGGCGCTGCGTGAAAGATCGGCGTTGCAGGGGGGGCGACGCTGGGTTGCGGGCGGGCGTGCTGAGGCGGAGGCGGAGGGCGGGCAAGCAAGGCGGACGGGCGGGCGGGCGGGCGCTCACCGACTGCCCTTCCCCTTTTGTCTCGGTGCAGATGTGGAGTGCGTGGCGACTGGGACCACGCACAACGACCGGGCGGTGGCACAGCTGTGCCTGGCCAACCAGTACGGCCAGGTAGGGCGAGGAGAGGCAGGGCAGCTGCTGCTGCCGTGCGCCAGCGCAGCCAGCTGCGGAGCCCGTGCAGCAGCGCCGCGCGCACGCCGCCTCACGCGCGCTGCCCAGCCCACGCCGCCTGCTTCTCATTCAGGTGCTGCTGAACGTGTACATCAGGCCAGACCGCCCGGTCGTCTCTTACCTCACCCCCCTCACCGGCATCACCGCCGCGGTGCTGGAGCAGCACGGCCTGACGCTGCCGCAGGCGCGGCGCAGCGCGGGGGCACGGGGGCTTGCGGGCGGAGAGGGCGGCTGCGCGAGCGACCGAGCCGCCGAGGGGAGCCGGCGCGCGGGTGCCCAGGCCGGGCGCCTCGGCGGCGAGCGCGCAACGGCCGGGACTCGAGCGCCCCCCACAAACGCCCCGCGGGGCGCCTCGCCCTCCCCCTCCGGCAACGCAACTCTCCGCGCCGCAGGCGGTGTCGATGCTGCGGCAGGTGCTGCCGCGCAGCGCGACGCTCGTGGGGATGAACATTCTGGCAGACATTCAGTGGCTGGGCCTCCGGCAGGGGGAGGACTTCCAGGTGGGACTTTCCTCCCCACCCCCCCCACCCCCCACCCCCCTGGCCGGCGCGCCGGCGCGCCCTCGGCGACGGGCGGCCGGGGAGTCCGACGCACGAGGGGAGGGCGGGCGGGACGCCGCGGGGGAGCGGTGCGCGTGCGGCAGCGGCGCCGCGGCGGCCGATCCGCCCCGCCGCTGCTGCCGCCCCCGGGGGCTGCTGCTGCCGCCCCCAAGGGCTGCTGCTGCCGAGCCGGGCTGGAGTTGACTGCGGCGCTGGTGGCAGGCCGCAGCTTCTGAATGGCCGACGAACGGCCGACTTTAAATGGCCGACGAATGGCTGACGAAGCGACCGTACTGGGCGCCGGCGCTTGTGCAGGAGCTGGTGGACCTGGTGGGGCTGTTCCGCATCTGGAACCCCAAGTTCAAAAAGTGCGAACGATCGAATAGTTCCTTGATCAAAAAAGAAAGTTTTCAAATGGCGTCCACGGCCCGTGCCGGCGGTGGGCAGTGCGCGCGCGGGCGCATGCACCACACCCGTGTTTGGCCGCCGCTCTCTATCAGCCGCTTCGCGCCGTCCCTCCCTCCGCCCGCTGTGCTCGATTGCAGCTACTCCATGTTCAGCCAGGACCACCTCGCCAGGGTGCTGCTGGGCTGGGAGCCGGGCCTCCACACCGCCGATGCAGGTGAGCGAGCGGTGCAGGGGGGGGCCCCAGACGGCGCCTGCGTGTGGAGCTGCGGGCTGCAGCGCCGCCCGCCCACCCGCCGAGCCCGGCGGCGCCGCCTGGGGCGGAGCGGGCGCGCCGGCGCCGGTGAGAGCCAGCGCCGCGCCCCCCCCCCCCCCCCCCCCCCCCCCGCCCCCCCGCGGCCC
>PCFQ01000018.1:1231482-1242018 GCA_003063905.1 Chlorella sp. A99
GTCCCCCCCCCCCCCCTCCCCCCGAGCAGGAGGCGCTGCTCTCGGTGGAGCCAGAGCCGAGCTTTGCGCGGAAGAACCCCTCCTTTGAGGTGCGAGAGCGACGCGTGCGTGCTGTGCATGTGTGTGTGCTCGTTTGAAGGGGGTGGGGGGGGGGGGGGGGGGGGAGAAGCTTCCCCCGCTGGCCTGCAGGCTCGAGCAGCAGCCGCTTGCCCATGTGACCCCGGCTCCCCACCCCACCCCACCCACTCCACCCACCCACCCACATGCACACCCACACACACTCGCTTCCCCCAGGGCGTGTGCATGGGCAACCGCAAGACCTGCACCTGCGGCGCCGCCTTCTTTGGCTGATGCGGCGCTCAAGACAGAGGCGCCGCTTCTATAGTTTTTCAGCTTGGCTCTCGTGCACTGTTGAAGTCTAATCACTCTTGCTTTTGCCTGAATGACATGCCTCCGCAGCGCTGCACATTGCTCACACCCCTTCAAATAAATATGCCTCCTGCTCAGATGCTTTCCCGCGCCCCGCTCCATGCTCGCCACCGCCAAATCTCCGCTCCAGTGTCGCGCCCCGCCTCACACCTCCACGCTGCCCTCGGTCACCTGCCACCCGGCCGCGCGCAGCAGCCCGGCCAGGCCCTGCGTCGCCGCCGCTGCGCCGCCGCTGGGGCCGCCGGCCTGGGCGCCGCCGGCGGCCGCGGCGCCGCCGGCGACGCGGAGGTCGGGCAGGCCCCACAGGGCGCTGCCGTCGCGCTGCAGGGCCGCCGCGAAAGCGTCGAGGGAGGCAAAGTGCACGTGGCCGCCGTCCTTGCCCTCCTTGCCATAGCCGTTGTAGAGAACCTGAGGCAAAGGATGAATGAAGCAAAGGGATGGAGCAAAGGGATGGAGGGGAAGCGGAACAAGGGAGCGCGGAGCGAGCGGCGCTGGAGCGCATGCAGGAGGTGGGCCGCAGGAGGCGTGGCGCACCCTGCGGGGGCAGCCCCCCGCCCCCCTCCACGGACCGACCCTTCGCACCTCGGTGGTCTCCTCTCCAAACTTCTTGCCGGCGATACAGCTGCCCTCCCAGAACGCCTCTGCGGAGTGGTGCTTGCCCACCAGTTTAGCCGGGGTCTGCGTGCGGTTGTTGGTGGGGGGCGGGGTGGGGCGGGGCGCAGCACAAGCCGCGCGTCAAAACTGGCATCGAAGGGTGGTTGGCATCGGCGGGCACCGCGCTGGCCGCCGCAGGGCGCATCCTCAGCGCGCGCGCCCAAGCCACTCCCCTGCGCCACCCGCGCCCCGCCCACCCGCGCGACGGAGAGGGAGTGGGAGGCGCAGGTTAGGTTGCCGTGAGAGGTCAGGTTGCAGGAGGGCCCCTTCAGGCGGATCTCGACCGACGGGCCAAACAGCATGGTGGGGAGCTTGCTGCCTGCGGGGCGGGGCGGGCGGGCAGCGGCCAATCGACCTGTTGGAGGCGGGCTGGACGGGGCAGCGGCCCGGGCGGCCAGCGAGGCGGCAGGCCGTTGTCCGGAGCCCCTGCCCTGCAAAGCAGAGAGAAAGCGCTGAGAAGACTGCTGTCGCGGCAGGCAGCAGCACCTGGGATGACAACGTCGGCGGTGTTGTTCAGACTGCAGAAGCGGTCGCGCAGGCCCTCTGCCGCGGTGGACAGCAGGGAGGCGATCTGTTCCACGCTGCCCAGCGTGTCCACGAAGTGGCCCTGCGCCAGCAGTGGTAGCGATGGTGGCACCTGGGCAAGCGCTGGGCGAGCGCTGGGCGCCGGGCGTGCAGCGGGAGGCACCGAGGGGCGGCGCCGGCCCCTCCGCCTTCCCGTCCCACCTGCATCTCCTGCACGGTCGGCAGCGAGTGCAGCGACTTCAGGTCGGCCAGGCTGTTGAACAGGAGGGGTGGGGGAGGAGAGCCCTGCGCCGCCGCGCCCGAGGCGAGGGCGAGCGCCGCCAGGGCGAGAAGCAGGCGTGCGCGAGGCATTGCGGCGAACGCAACGGAGGCTGGGATCGCTGAAAATGGCGAAATGGCAGGCTCGGGACTGAGGAAAAGAGCGCGAGGGGCTCGAGGCGTTGGAGGCATTCGAGGCACCGACACCAGGTTCTCGCTCCAGCATGCTCTCAGAATCTGTGCCTCTACGCCCACAGTGTTCGCTGGGAGCGTTTACAGTGGTGGAAGGCGGACAGACGCAGAGGCTGTCCGCCCGCTGCCGCAGGTGGGCCGCCGCCACAGCCGGGCAGGTCACAGCCAATCGCAGAGCATTTGATTTCAGCTGCGCAAGCGGATGTGCGCTGGCCGCCGCTTCCACCATCAAGGTTGCGAGGCAGCGCCGCCCCTACCCGCCCGCATCAACCATCAGGAATCCCGCCGCAAACAGCGCAAAGCTGGCGGGCACCACGACCGCCAGGCCGGGCAGCATGCCCAGTGCGGCGGCCGCAGCCAGCGCCGCGTGCCCCGCCCGCGACACCTGGGCGGACGCCGCCCGCCCGGTGCAGCACCAGGTGGCAAAGGACTCGCAGTTCCAGAAGAGCAGGTGGTCTGGAATGCAATGGGTGGGTGGGTAGGTGGGGGGGAGGAGGCGCATCGGCCCCGGCAGGGAGAGGGTCAGGCGGTCAGTGGTGCTCTAGGCAGCCGCATCTGGTGCACAATGCCTGCCTGGGCACAGCACGCTCCAGCGGGGCACCCCCCTTCTGGCGCAGCCCCCTCGGCTCACAGTCGGTGGCGCCCACCGCCGCCGCCGCGCGCACCGCCACCTCTTCTGGCGCGTATGGCAGCGCCCCCGGCGCGTGCGCCACCTTCACCACCGGCCCGCCGCCGCTGAACTGCTCCAGCGGCTCTTGCACCACGCCCGTCCAGGGGCTGTGCGACACCACCTCTGCAGAGGCGCCCGCCCCGGCGCTCACGACGATGCCGTGGTGCCAGACCCAGCCGCGCGCCTTGACGCTGTTCCGCACCTGCCCAAGGGTGCGGCGGCGGGACAGCGAGCTCGGCGGCGCTGCGTATGGGGCGCGCCGGCGTGCGGCGGAGGGGGCGGGCTCGGCGGCGCTGCATATGCTCGGCGGCGCGGGGGCGCTGCTGGCAGGCGCCCTCGGGGGGCCCACGCGCTTTGACGTGCATGCCGGGCGCGAGCATGTCCGCCGCGGGCGTCCAACCCTAGCTTGAAGCGACCCTAGCGGCCCTAGCGACCCTCGCGGGTCGCTTCGAGCAGGAGCAAGGTCAGGCTGCCAGAGCTTGGGGCACGCTCTGGCACCTTGAGCTCCTGTCCGGCGAGCCGCCGAGGTTAAGCGGGGCGGGACTCGGAAGCGCGACGCCCTTGGACGGCCCGACGCCGACCAGTCGTGCAAGGCGCCACCCGCCTCTTCTCAGTATTCCACTGTCATAGAGCTGAGCATCTGGAACCAATGATACAATCAGACCGATGAAAGGCCCGCCGCGCTCGAGCCGCCGCGCGCCGCCCCCACATCTGCCGCCGACGCGTGCGCCGCCCGCTCCGCCCCGCGCCCCTCCTCCACCCCCTCCTCTGCCTCCAGCAGCTCCAGCGCCCCCAGCGCGTCGTGGCTCTCGGCGAAGCGGTCGATTCCCACGGCCGCCAGCCGCGCCGCGCGCGCCCACAGCGCCTTGAACCTGCGAACGTTGAGCTCCGCCTCCCGCACCGGGTCCTCCTGCTTGGTCCATGTTGTGCAGGGGGAATGCCGCAGTGCGTGGGGAGCACAAAGGGAGGGCGCGCGCAGCGGCCGGCCACGGCCGCGCCCGACCCGCCGCCCGCCTGCTGCGGTCGCTGCCCGCGCGCTTGCGTCCCAGTGGACCGCGGCTCCCCGCCCTCGTCGTTCTTTCCTCCCCCGCAGCCCGCTCGCCTTGCGGGGGAAGGTGTCGAAATAGATGTGGCCATCGTAGCCGCTCCTCTGCAGCCAGCGCACCAGCTCCAGCGCCCCCAAGGGGTTGACGGAGGCAAACGCCAGGCCGTCCTCGGCGCCCTGGGGAGGCGCAAGCGAGGGGGGAGGAGGGACGTGTAGACAGAGGGCAGGCGGGGAGGGAAGGGCACGCCCAGAGAGAGGCCTGGAGACGCATTCGCGGCGGCAGGCAGCAGCCATCCAGCCCAGAGTGAGGCAACAGGGATCCAGGTTGCAGTGAAGTGGAAGCAAAGCAGGTGCGGCGCACCAGCTTGACGTGGGCGTCGTTGAGGTGAAGGCCAAACAGCTTGCCGACGGCGGCCGCCAGCGCCACGCTCTGCGCCGGGTTCTCCCCCGCCGCAAGCAGGTGCCCTCTGCTCCAGGGGGCGAGGGCAACGGGACGTGGGGGGGTGCACGGCACTTGCGGCCAGCCGCCCGCCAAGGGCGGGGCAGAGGCGCCCAAGCCGCAGCCGAGGAGTGCACCGGGATTGCCCATCTGCCGAAACAGCTCACAGATCGAGGGTGAGCCCAAAGGACGGCCGGTCCACCTCGCGCGCCAACAGCAGCGCGGCGCCGGTCGTCGGAACGACCGCGTGCCTGCGGCGGGGCGCGCCGCGGGGGGCAGGCGGGGGCCCCGCACGCGCGCGCTGGGAGGAGCACGCGGGGCCTCGCCAGAACAGCGCCAGCTTGAACACTCGCACCAACACCAGCGCCAGCCGTAACTGAGGAACCCGCTGTGTGTTGTTCAGAGGAGCAGCCCTTGGGGCCCTCGCCGCGTCGACTCGTCCGTGTGAACAAGACAGGCAGACAGACAGCACGCCAACACCACAACCGCAAAACGCATTGCAATCGAGGAGCAGCGCCCTCACCGCGTCGACTCATCGGTGGGCTTGAACTCGAGAGAGACCCGAACACCCGGGGGGCAGGCGTCTGCCCAGCGGCGGAACCCCTCCACCGCGCGCCGCCAGGCGGCCACGTAGTCCATCTGCGGCCGGAGAGCACGCGAGCCGACGTTCTCGCCGGCGGCGGCGCGTGGAGGGCATTCGGCGAGGCGCGCCGGCGCGCGGCGCCGGCAGCGGCGGCGGGGAGGCTGCCGCGGCGCAGTGCTAAGCACCCACTCAACCACCAGCAAGGCGCACGACCAGACCACTGTATCAACACCACCACCTTCTATTAATAACGAACTATGTTATCCTTTTTTATAAAATATATTTATTAATAATAAGGTATATTATAAATAAACAACCTCGCCTGGAAGAAGTAGTCGTAGCCGTCGGTTGCGCTCCAATACACGACGTCCCGCGCGCCCAGCTCGGCCGCCCAGCGGCATCCCTCGGCCGCCAGCGCGGCCGCGGCCTCCCGCGCGCCCGGCTCGGGGCTGGACAGCGCGCCGCGCCGGAAGCGTTCCCCGGAGAAGCGCAGGTTGACCGCGCCGGCGCGCAGGCCCGCAGCGCGCAGCGCGGCGCGGAGGCCCGCGGGCGTGTGGCCGGCGGTGTGCTCCGGGTGGTTCAAGTTGACCAGCGACAGGCCGCGCACGCGCGCCTGGCGCGAGATCCAGCCCAGCACATCGTCGCCGCCGTCGGCGGGGGCTGCCAGGTCGCGCCGGGCAGACATTGAATTGAGGCGCGAGGCAAACTCAAGGGGGCAGGCGACGGGGGTGAGGCGCGGGGACGGCGCGAGGCAGGGCGGCGGCGGGCCCGCGCCCGCGCCGCAGCTGCCCCGCCCCTCAACCGCCGCCGCGTCTGGCGCGCCGGCGTCGCTGGCGCTGGCGCCGGCGCCGGCCGCGCCGGCTGCACCGCTCTCCGAGGCCGCGAGGGCCTCGGCCTCTGCGCGGCTGGGCAGGCTGGGCGCGGCGCCCATGCGCGAGGCGGCCACGGCGCCCGCCGCGGCCGCGAGCCGCAGGCACTCCGCCAGCGTCCAGCCCTCGGTCACGCCCACAGCAAAGGCTGCGCGAAAGGCGTCCCCGGCGGCCGTGGCGTCCACCACCACGCCGCCCGGCACCGGCAGCGGCGGCTGCCGCAGCACCGTGCCGTTGGCGAGCAGCAGCAGTGCGCCGCGCTCGCCGAGCGTGGCCAGCACGGCGCGGGCGCCACGGGCGAGCAGCGCCGCGGCCGCGGCGGCCGCCGCCTCGTCCGTGCCGGTGGGCAGGCCGGTCAGGCGGCTCAGCTCCGACTCGTTGGGGGAAAGAAAGTCCACCAGGCGGAGGAGCTTCGAGGATGGCATGCGATCTTCGCCGCCCGCGTCCTGCACGTGGCAAGCGCACAGGTGCCGCGCGGGCGGCCTCAGGGAAGCAGCCGGTTTGCAGCGACGCCGAGGCGCCGGCACGCGGCGGCGCCACGGGAAGAGCCGGCGCAGAGTCGCCGCGCGGGCGGCCTCGGGGGAGGCCCGGCGCGGCGGCCTTGGAGCCACACTGATCGCGGGCATTGAGGCCCGCAGCGCCCGCGCTGCGCACGCGGCGGCGTCGCCTCGCCCCGCCCCGCGGCGACTCTCACCAGCAGGACCGGCACGCCTGCCGCCGCCGCCGCCGCTGCCGCAGCCTCGTTCACGTGCTCAGGAACCTCCTGCTGGAGCAGCACCGCGCCCGCCCCGCGCAGCAGGCGGCCCAGCGCCGCGGGCGCTTCCTGCGCGGCGGGCGGGCGGGCCGGCCGGCCGGCAGGCGCGCTCGGGGGCAGCCGGCCCGCTGCTGCGCGGCGAGGCTCGCAGGCACGCGGCGGCGGGCGCGTCAGGGCCGCGGGCCAGCCTCTCCTCACCTGGGGGAAGGCGGCGTTGGAGCCGGCCAGCACGACGCTGCTGGCGGTGCCGTCGGGCTCCAGCATCACGACCCCCTGCCCCGAGGGCAAGCCCGCGCGCCCGCACGCAGACACGTCCACGCCCTCCCTTGCAAGCGCCGCCTCAAGCTCCACCGCATGACTGTCGTTGCCAAACTGGCAGAGCAGGGCGGCGCCGGCGCCGGGGCGCGCCAGGCGCGCGGCCGCCACCGCCTGGTTGGCGCCCTTGCCGCCGAGCGCCGTGCTGTGCGCCGGCGCGCGCGCCGTCAGCGTCTCCCCCCGCGACGGCAGCCGCCCCACCTGCAGGGCAGCAGCAGCGGCGCTGGTGGGCAGGTGGGCAGGTGCGCAGCCGGCCTCGCAAGGCACGAGCAAGCGCGCACGTCAGGCTGGCAGGGGCCGCTCCCCGGCCATGCCGCTTCGCTGGTCTGAGCGACTCGCGACCTGCCTCTTGCCATGCAGCAAGGCATCGCACCGGTATAATGATGTCGACGTTCACGCTTCCAACCACGAGGACGGAGGGCGACGCGTCCGCTGGGGGCGCGGCGTCCGCGGCAACGCTGCGGAGAGCGGAGCCGTCCAGGGGCGGCGGGGGAGTCGGAGGAGCGGAAGCGACGCCGGCCTGCTGCAATCAGCAGCCAATGCCCTGCGTGCCCACCGCACCTGATCAGCGTGGCGAGTGCCACCAGCACCGCCGGCGCAACGCGCCGAAGCATCCCGCCCGCCCGCTCCCCCCCTCCGCTGCTGGCACCAGCAATCGAGCTGCTCCAAAGGCTCCTCGGTCTGTAGCGCCTATCGGCGTGTGTGTCGGTGCTGCTGGGCTCTAGCGATCAGCAGGAGGTGGCAGGGCGCAGTGACGATCTACCCTTGCCAGGGCCAGGTCGACTTCGTAGATGGTCTATCCATGCTGCCCGATGAATGAATTAATGGCAGTGCTGTCGCCGGGGGAGGATCACCGCCTCGCCGCCTGTTGATCAGGGGAGCGGAATGGAAGGAGGAGAGACCAGCCGCAACACTGAGCCTGCCCACGACCAAGCCTTTCCAGGCACATGGCACAGGGTTCTCAAGCAAATTTGAGAAGCCGAGTCGGGTTGTGGGGTCGGCTGCCGCATCCGCAGGTCGATGAGATGAAAGTGCACCCCGCGGCCACCGCCCGGCCACAGCCCTCAGCCCCTGCGTCGCAGCTGGCAATGCAGCCAGCAAGCGCACACGTGCAGGGCGCACATCGAGAGAGGCAGCGCAGGCCGGTCGTGGCGGTTGCTCACATAGCCGTTTGCGAGCGGCCGCACGTGCAGCTCTGCCATCGCCGCGGGCCAGCAGTCGCTCGCTGGCTGAGCCAGCGGGCTGCACTGAGAGGGAGGAAATATCATGCCTTGAGGAGGAGCACTCCTTCTCGGACAGACTGGTTGCGCCGGCGGGGGGATGGGCGGCTGCTTCTGCCGAGCGGGGGGTGCGGGGGGCGGCGAGCGCGGGGGGCGGGGGGAGCATTGGGCAGGAAGAATGGCAGCTTCACCCCGCCCCACGCCTCTCCACCGCATTGTCCTTGCAGATTGCCGTGCGCCTCGCATTCTGCCGCCTCCCGACTGCTGTGCCACAGCAATCGCCCAGAGCCCGATCGGGCCACCCTGTCGACTGAATCCGTAGAGCAGAGGCGATCCAGATCAAAGGTGGAGGGGCCTTGGAGTGTGGAACGCCCAATAATTTTGGAAGGCGGCCACTCCCACTCCCACTCTTTTCCTGCGTCGCTCTTGCGCCTTTTTTGGCCTCCGCACAGGCCTTCCTTCTCGTTTCGCTTCGCCCGCCCGCCACAGACTGCGCTCCCCCCCTCGCTTCCCTCCCCCGCCGCCCCAGAAGTTCTGCGGGGTGCTGCGGGCAATCGGCAGGGGCGGAGAGCCATATGGTGCGACCCAAGGGCTGTCCCCTTCTCTTGAGCGCTGACGGCCTGCACAGCTTCTATCTGCGGTCCCGTGCTGGGGGAGGGGGGCGCTGGGAGCGCGCAGCGAGGGAGGGCTATTTGTCGCCTGCACTTGCAGGAGGAGACGCTGCTGGATGACATCATAGACCGACTGTTGGACGTGCGAAATGGGCGGCCGGGCAAGCATGTGGCGCTGTCGGAGTCAGAAGTGGGTCATGGGGCGGCGGGCGCAAGCAGCTGTTGCGCCCGCGCTTGAACGCGAGGCCGCTGTGAACCGCATGGCCTGCCTGGCCTGGCTGGCCCGCATCCGCGTCGGCACGTGTAGTCGGCGCGTCAGTGAGTGCACGCGCGTGTGACGCTGGTGCGCCCGCCCGCCCGGCTGCGCGTTGCCCCGCCGCAGATCCGGCAGCTGTGCCTCACGGCCAAGGAGATCTTCATGAGCCAGCCCAACCTGCTGGAGCTGGAGGCACCCATCAAGATCTGCGGTGCGCCGGCGGGGCGCGCCGCGCGCAGCACCCACGTGCGCCGCGCCTCGCGCCGCGCTGACCCCACGCGCGCGCGTGCTGCACCCACGTGCCCCAGGCGACATCCACGGCCAGTATTCAGACCTGCTGCGCCTGTTTGAGTACGGCGGCTTCCCGCCCGAGGCCAACTACCTGTTTCTGGGCGACTATGTGGACCGGGGCAAGCAGAGCCTGGAGACGATCTGCCTGCTGCTGGCCTACAAGGTGCGGGCCCAGCGAGGGGTCTGTGCGTGAGGGCCGGCAGCAGCAGAGAGTGGGCGTGCTCGCCGGTGCGCGACGGGCGGCGCAGGCGGCGGGCTGCAGCGTTGTGGCAGCAGAGGGCAGGCAGCCAGGGGACACTGGCGCTTGAGCCGCCGCAGGCAGGCAGAGAACAAGCGCTGCATTTCTGAAAGCATCTGGAGCAAGGCAGCTGCGACGGTGGGCAGCGTGGGCTTGTGCCGTGGCGCAACGATACAGTGGCGTTGGAGTGCTCAGGGTCAAAGCAGTGGCGTCAGCTTGGTCAGGGCGCGGCTGGATCAGAGAGCAGCGCCTCGCACTCGCAGGGTGGCGGCCAGCTTCTGGTGCAGCAGCAATGCAACCCTTGCACTCTTTGTGGAGCGGCGAGGCGCGCCTGCAGCACGTGTGCCCGGTCGGGAGGCGGCGATCGCGCGTGGCGCACGGGCGCCGTGCGGCGCGCCGCGCGGCGCGCCGCGCGGCGTGCACGGCCGCTCGCGCAGCCCGATTCACGCTCGCTCTGCGCCTGCCCCCTCCTCCTTTCCTTCTCGGTCAGATCAAGTACCCCGAGAACTTTTTCCTGCTGCGCGGCAACCACGAGTGCGCGTCGATCAACCGCATCTACGGCTTCTACGACGAGTGCAAGCGGTGAGGCGCAGAGGAGGGGAGAGGCGCGGCCAGAGGCGCAGAGGAGAGGGGAGAGGGCGGGGCCGGAGGCAGCGTCGAGGAGCAGATGGGTGCAGCGCGCTGGTTGATGCCGGGAGGCGCCGGCAGGGCGGCGGCCGCGCAGGGGCTGCGGCGGGCAGGGAGGTCGCGAGGGGCGCGCGCGTTGCAAGCTCGATGGGTGGATAGTGTTGCAGGGCACTGCCGTGCTGCGGCCGCGCTCACGCGTGCACCGTGGGCTCCCTCTCTCCTCCCGCGCCCCTGCGCCAGGCGGTACAACATCCGGCTCTGGAAGACGTTCACCGACTGCTTCAACTGCCTGCCGGTGGCGGCGCTCATAGACGAAAAGGTGTGTGCGAGTGTGTGGTTGGTGTGCGTGCGGGAGGAGGGCGTCCCCCGTTTGCCAGCTGGCAGAGGCGCTGCAGCGAGCCGCCGAGGGCTGTGGACAAGCAGGAGGGGCTGTTTGGAGCGCGAGGGCGGACGCGGCTGCTTCCCTCCGGGAGGCGTGGGCCCTGCCTGCGGTGCGCGCTCTGTCGAGTCGTTGCCATCGCCGCGCCGCCGCCCCCCCCCCCCCCCCCCCCCCCCCCAGC
>PCFQ01000018.1:1275320-1287062 GCA_003063905.1 Chlorella sp. A99
GGGGGGCGGGGGGGGGGGCAGGGGAGTCGGGGGCGCGCGGCGGCGGCGCACAGCGCGGCGGCACCCGCCGGCGCAGCAGCTCAAGAGTGGCGGCGGTCCAGCGGCCGGCTGCGAACGGAGCGCCTCGGCTCCTCGGTCCAAGCCCACTTTCCTGAGCACCTGCCGAACACCGCCCCTCTTGACACATTCTGCTGTCCGCCCACTCACTTCACTACAGCCTCGCTCAACACGTTCTGCTGTCCGCCCGCCCGCCTGGCCAAAGCCTCGCTCAACGCTTGATGCTCTTTCAACGCCTCGCTCAACACTGCTGTTGGTCTGCGCTCACCCGCCTCGTTGAACACCATGAGCCGAATGTTGACCCCGACCTGCGGCGCCGCCAGCCCCACGCCGTCGTCCCTGCGCGCGCGCGGGTGCGCGGGCGGGTGGCGGGGGAACCGGAGCAAGCGGGAGTGGGAAGTTCGCGAGCCTGCTGAGCGCGCGGCGCGCAGAGGCCGCGAGCGTGGGGCCGGGGCCGCCGCCCCACCCCGGCGCGGCCCTCTCCCTGCCCTCCCCACCTCCATCTCCTCCTCTGCCTCGCAACTCACGCACCGCCACCCTGCTCCTCCTCCCCTGCCTCGCCACTCTTCTGACACCACCAGCCCCAGAAACGCCCCCACCCCGACTCACTCGTACATCACCTCAAACATCTCGGCCGCCAGGCGCCGCAGGCTCTCGTCAAACACCCCCACGCGCGCGTTCTGCACCCACAGGCGACAGGGGCAGCAGCAGCACACATGACCATGTCAAACGCGCCCACGCGCCCGTTCTGCGGGGGGCAGCATCCAATGGCCGAATGCTTGGGCAGCACCCACGAGCGGCGGCAAGGCGCGCTCTGCGCCGCTCGGCCGCCCGCACAGCCGCCCGCGGGCGCGGCGCCGAGGCGGCAGCGCCCGGCGGCGGCGGGCCGCCCGCGCCGCCGCTCTCCCTGCCGCGCGTGCACCCACCTGCGCCCGTAACCGGGGGTCGGGGTACTGCAGCACCTTGAGGGGGGTCTCCCACTTGAGCTCGGTAACTGCAGTGCAGCGCAGAGGTGGCGACAGGTGGGCGGACGGCTAGTGAGGGACTGCCAAGCGCACCGGCTGGGCACGTTCAGCGCGGCGCCTTCTCTCTCTCACACGGCACGCTGCGGCGCTGCCAGTCAGCGCAGCGCTGCGCTGCCAGCCAGGCGGAAAGGTGAGCAGGGCCCAGGCGGGCGGGCGGCGCACCGATGGGTGCCGCGGCCTCTTCCTCTTCTGCCCGGCTCTCCATCAGCTCCTGCAGCATGCGGCTCGGCCGTGCGCGAGCTACCAAGCGGCCGAGGCGCTCCCGCAACTCATAGCCGCTACTGCTGGCTTGTCGAGCCGCATGCCGCCTCTGCTGTGAGAGCTTTGCGCCGATGCAACGGCTGATCGGCGCTCGTGTGCAATGGGTGAGCGTGGAGGCCATTGGCGACCTATCGCCAATTGAGGTATCGCGGGCCAGCGCCGCTGCAACGCGATGCAAGAGCTGAACTGAAGAAGACTGCAAGAATAGAAAGCAAATTGATGATTGATGAGGTCTGGCGCCCTCCTTGGCCCGCCGCCCCGCCTCTCTCTCTCTCTCTCTCTCTCTCTCTCTCTCTCGTTCCGTCCTAAGGTTGCGCCAGTCCAGGCACTGCTGCACCAGCTTACAGCCTGCAGCACTCGTCCTGCAGTGCTCGCCTCCTCGTTCCACCGGTCGCCTCCCCGAGGCGAGGCAGTGCTGTGGTGGGTGGGAAGTGGGCGCTGCCTGGCCACTGATGTGGCGGGGCGAGAGACCGCCGTGCGCGTGCTGACGCGGCACCTGCGGCGGCTGGCTGCCGCCTCCCGCCCGAGCAGAAGGCAGCCCCGCCGGCCGCCGCACGCCCCAGCAGCCGCAGGAGCCGGCTGCCGCGCCAGAGGCAGAGGCGCGGCAGGCGGCGGCGGCGGCGGAGGCCCCGCAGCTCGCCGACACCCCGACCGCCGAAGGCCTGGCTCTGTTTGACGGCTGGCCGGAGGGAGGGACGGAGCCAGAGATGAAGCCTGAGCCGGAGATGGAAACGGCGGGTGTGCGCCAGGCGACCGAGGGCCTGGAGGCGGCGAACCTGGCAGACGGCCCCGTCGCGGCCGCCGCCGGCCCCGGCGGTGACGCCGCCGCTCCCGCCTCCGGCCCAGCAGCCGGCGTGGGCGCCGCCCCCAGTCCCTCGGACCGAGGCGAACCCAGCTGGAGCAGCGGCGTTGGAGGTGGCAGTGGCGAGGGGGGCGCGGGCGGCGGCGGGTGGCCGCAGGGCAGCCCAACCTCCAGAGTAGAAGACGATTTCCTCCCCCCCGCGATGCGTGTCAGCGGCGGTCGCAAGGCCGCGGCGCCCACGGCCCCGCCTCCAGCGGCGCGCCCGGCCGCCGCGCAGCCCGGCCCGGGCGGCGGGTGAGGCGGGGCCTCGGCGGCGGGCCCGGCGGCGGTCGGCGCAACGGCCCCCCCCGCCGCCCAGCCTGCGGCGTTCACTCCCGGCATGGATTCCGCGTGGTCGCGTGTCGGCATTGCCGCCCCGCCCGAGGCGGGTGAGCGAGCGCGCGGCTCAGGCGCGCCCCTTCCTGCAACTGCTGCACTCGGCAGCAGTCGCGCCGCCGCCCGCCGCCGCTCCTGCCGCTTTTCGCTCTGAGCTTCATCTCATCCCTCAGGTCGCCCCTCCCCTCTGGTGCAGGCACCATTGTCGCCCCTCCCGCCTCTGGTGCAGGCGGCCTGTTGAACCCCTTTGGGCCGCGTGGCGGTGCGCGAGAGGCGCGGGGCGGGGCTGCACCACACGGCCCCGGAGTGGGGCTGCCTCCGCTCCGCCCCGTTTCTCGACGCCTGCTCGCTCTGCCGGTGCAGGCTGCTTGGCCGGCTACGTGCCCCAGCGCGGCCGCAGCGGCGCCAACAGCTTCTTTTTGAAGCATAAGCACGAGGGCGAGGCCTGGCTCGCAGAGGCGAAGAGGCGGGAGCAGCAGGAGCGAGCGCGAGGGGCGGCGGCAGCAGACGGGCGAGGGCGAGGAGCAGCAGCCGCAACACCAGCGGCCGGAGGAGGAGGGGGAGGGGCGCATGTGGCAGCGGGGCGCACAGCGCCAGGGGGAGGGGAAGGAAGAGGAGAGCGAGGACGGTGAGGTGTGAGCTGGGGCGGCGAGGGGCGCAGAGCTGCGTGGGCGGCGGCCTGCGCGGCGACAGGGCTGGCGGCGGCGCCGGTGGACGGTGTGCCGCCGCACGGCCGAGTGGGGAGAGCGAACGGCGGCAGAGCGCGCTCCACGGCTGAGAAGTGTGCGGCAATTCGTGGCGTGGGCGCAGGGTGTCGGCGGGGCCGGGGCGGCAGCAGGAGCGAGTGCGTGTAGCTGGGCGAACCCAGAGCCTGCTCTGTGCTTCAGCCGTGCTTTGTACATTCGGGGGGGGGGATTTGTGACATGCTACGTAACACACTGGCGGTGGGCAGTTCAGGCGCAACACACAGCAGGCACGCCGCCGCGCTTTGCGCCGCCGCGCCGCCGACAAACCGCTAGGTCACTGGCACGGCCACCGGGCGGTGGCCGGTCACTGCCATGGCCGTCGTTGCCCACGCCGCCTTGGAGCTGCTCCCCGAGTGCCAGCCCCCCCCCCCCCGCCCCCCCCACCCANTCCTGGCCGCTGCGCCGGCCACGTTGCCCCCCCCACCCACCCACCCACCCAAACCCCCCACCCCCTCGGGCGCCAACTCGCGCTGCAGCTTGTCAAGCCCATAGTCGAGCACATAGGACATCTGCTCAGAGAAGGCGAGACAAAGGGATCCCCTGCGGCGGCTGTGCTTGCCTGCCCTCGTCGCCAGGGCCCCCGCTGAGCACCTAGTCTTACACCAAAGCGCAGCCTTAGCAGGGCAGGGACCGGAGGCTACAATCAGCTCCGGGAAGCCTCAGCAGAGCAGCAGCAATCATACATAGCATACACTGGGCCGGCGGCCGGCGCAATAACGCCTCTCTCAATCGCGGCGGGCTGGCTCCCGCTCGAGGCGGCGGCGGCGCCGCGCGTCAGCCGATGCGTGGCGCGCGCGCGACCGTCTGCCCCGCCTCCTCATAGAACACGCGGATGCGGTCTGTCTGATAGTCGGCGGTCACCATGCGGTCGGCTGCGCCCAAGAGGGGGTGGTTGGTTGGTTTTCAAACCGGCACTGCGCAGCGTGGCATCGGCGCCGCCGCGCTCCTGCGCCCGCCCGCGCCCCGCGCCCCGAGCTGCGCTTGTCTGTCTGCCGCGTCTCCACCCCCGCGCCTCGCCTCACCAGAGATGGGCACCACGTTGAGGCCGGTCTCGGCCTGCAGCAGCGCGACCGCCTCGTCCACCGGCGTGCCCACCAGCTCTGGCCAGGAGGTCTTGGGCTTGCCGGCCGGCCTCTCGGCCGACGGCTGCTTGCCCGCCAGCATGCCCTGCAGCAGGAGGCGGCGGCGGCGGCGGGATGGGGGGAGGGCGCGTGGCACGCCGGCGCCGGCGCCGCGGGGTGGGCAAGGAGCGGCACCTGCCCGCCCGGTTTCCCCCGCGGCTCCCTCGCCTGTGCAAAGTCCCACTGCGCCGCCTTGACCGCCGCGAGGACCGCCGCGAGGACCAGCAGCGCAAAAGCGAGTCTCCGGGCCATGCAACTTCCTCCAGCCGAAAAACGCTTGTGCAAAGACGTTATGTGAAACGGGGCTGCAACTCAAGGCGCACGAAAGTGCAAATGACGTCTGAGACTCCGTCGCGTGCGGGAAGAAGGGAGGAAGCCACCCCCTCTCCCCGTCTCTGCTCACCGCTTTGCGCAATCCACGCACGGGCAGCCAGCCATGGCGCAGAAGACGCCCAAGATCCAGCTCATTCTCAACGTGGGGGAGCAACCGCCGGGAGGCGCCAGGGCGCGCGAGGTCATTAAAAAAGTGACGCGCGGTGAGGCCGGGACGCCCGGGGGGACGCGGGGCCCCGGCTGTCGCGGCGGGCGTTGTCGATTCGGGCGGGCGCGGCAGGCGGCGGCATTCGCGCGCGCTCGAAAACCGCGCGCCGCTGCGGCCTCCCGTGCCTCCTCGCACAGGCCACGAGGTGGTGGAGGTGGACGGTTTCACTTTCAAGCGCGCCCGCACGAGCACTGCACCCGAGAACCGCGGTCCCAACCACAGCCCCTCGCAGCTGTCGGCGGCTGCGGCGCCGCGCCCCGCGGCCTCGCCGGCCACGCGGCGCCCCGGCGCGCCGGCCACGGGCGCGGGCGCGACGCCGCTGTCCAGCAGCGCCCCGGCGGCGACGGCGCAGCAGCTGGCCGCGCTGTGCAGCCGGCTGTGCCTGGAGGAGGCGGCGGCGCTGGGCAGCGAGGGGCAGCTGGCAGAGGCCCTGCAGCAGATTGCAGGGGGCTTCGGCGCGGCGGTGGCGCAGGCGGCGGCCGCTGGGCAGATCCGAGTCGCGCAGGCGGGCGCGGCGCCGCAGCGGCAGGCGGCGGCGCACGCTCAGGGCGCCACGCTGCCGGCGCCGGCGCCGCAGCGGCACCCGTCCAGCGAGTCCGAGGCGGCGACGCCGGTGCCCGCAGACCTGGCGTCGCGCAAGCAGGGGCTGCGCGCCAGGCTGGCCGCATACGAGAAGGCGAGTTGAAGCTGGGGCAAAGGGGGGGCCTGGGTGGGGATGGCGGCCTCAAGCGCTGCCCTGTCTGCCAGCGCCGTGCGTGCGCCCTGGAGGCGAGGCGTTCCGCCCCGCGTGCGAACGTGCCTGTGCCCCAGAGGCACGGTGTGCCTGGACTGAGCCCGTCGCCGCGGGTCGCCGCACCGCGCGCAGGAGGAGGCGGAGTGGCAGGCCCTGCTGGGGAAGGCGGAGCGGCTGCCGGAGCTGGAGGCCGGGGCGGAGGCGGCGGCAGCGGCGGATCAGCAGCAGCGGCAGCAGCAGCAGGAGGACGGCAGCGCCGGGGACCCGCGGCCGCCCGAGGCGGTGGTGCTGGAGCAGCTGCACCGGGACGCGCACCGGCGGCTGGCGATGCAGGCGGGGCGCGGGGGCGGGCGTGCCGCAAGCGCTGCGCGGCCGGTCGCCTCCCGCGCGTGGCGTGCGCGGCCGCGCTGCCGACGAGCCGCCGCTGCCGCGCTCGCACTGTGACAGTGCTCACCACCCGGCCCCTTCCCCAGAGCTGCTGGCACCGCATCAGCGTCCGTCCACCTTTGCCACTGCGTGCGCCCCTGCCGCCGCCGCAGGTCGAGGGGGTGTGCATGCTGGTGGGCGACGTGGAGGAGCTGGTGGAGCGCGCCAGCCGCAACGCGCAGGCGGTGCAGGTGCGCTGGCGGTGGCGAATCAGCACGCCAGTGGGAGGGGGCTGCGCGCTGCCGGAGAGAGGGAGCCGTGCAGGGTGGCGGAGGATCGGGTGGGCCCTGGGAGGGCCGCGCGCTGCCGCCGCCGCCCGTCGCCGCCTGCTGCCGCGCGGCCAACTTGGCTGCCGCTGTCGACCCTCCCCGCCTCCGGCGCCGCGCCCCGCCAGGCCGCCAAAATAACAATAAACGTTTTTGCCTTTTTCGCCCCCCGCCAGGCCGGCTACCACGCCCACAAGTTCCAGCCCTTCCCTCACGTGGAGTCGCCCGCCCACCTCATCAAGCTGCTGGTGGCAGGCAGGGGGGGCGACGAGGTGGGGACCGCGGCCGCGGCGCAGCACCAGCAGCAGGGGCGGCCGGAGGACGCGTCCTGAGGGGAATTCGGGCGACGCGGCGGCGGCCGCTGCGGCGGCGGGCCGTGCGGCCGCCGGGCTGGGCAGAGGGTGGGGCGCTGGGGCGGGTCACCCTCGAGGGCGATGTTTCAGGGATTGCAGGTGCTGTGCTGCAAGCAGATTGTGATTGTGATATGACATGCAGCAGGCTGGCTGACGCTTCCGCGTGCTGCGCTGCTGCTAGCACGGGCGGCGCGGCATTGCTGCTGGCCCCTCTGCCACGGCACCTCCGGCTCACAGTCTACGCCTGTGCTGCAATGGCGGCGCTACCCCCAATCGCGCCATCGGTGGCGCTGGCCGCCGCGCCGGCGCCTGCGTCGCCGGGGGGCTCCTCGCCGTCGCTCTCCACCAGGCCCAGCAGGGTTGCGCTGAGCTGCTCGTGGCGCTCCTGCGCTCGCGCGTGGGGGATGGGGAGGGAGGGGGCCGTCCGTCACGGCGCCGCGGCGGCGGGAGCGCGGGCCGAGGCGGGCGGCGAGGGCGCAGGGGGCATGCGGCGCCGCGGCGGCGGGAGCGCGGGCCGAGGCGGGCAGCGAGAGCTCTGCAGGGGGCGGGCGGCGCCGCCGCGCCGCCGGCGCGCACCTGGTCCAGCGCCTCGTGCTCGATGATCAGGCGCTCCAGGTGCCGCTGCTCCGCCCGCAGGTGCTGCTGCTCCGCGCGCAGCTTGTGGACCTCCTCCCTCAGCTCCACCTGCCCCTCTTGCACCGCCCGCAGCGAGGCGATGGCGACGATAAACGCTGTCACCGCGAGAGAGGTCCCCACCAGGACCTTGCCCAGTGCGACAGGGTCGAGGCCCAGCATGGGGGGGCGCGCGCCGGGCGCCGAGGTTGCGCAATGAGGCGGGCGCGTGGTGGGGGCTCCAACAAGTGTGTTGCCGTCCAAGACTGCGGCCACCCGCCGGGGCCAAACCGGGAGATGTCTCAATCGTGTGTGTATCTTGTCAGTTACAGTGTGCAGCGCAGCACGGCGGGGGGGACTGGGCAAGGTGTCAACTAGGGCGCAGCGAACTGGGGCGCAGCGAACTAGGGTGCGCTGATCTCGGCGTCGTCCACGCCGGCGGCCGCGTCCGCCAGGGTCGTGCCGGCGGCGTCGACATCGGCGCTGGCCTCTGCGCCATTGGGCTGCGCGGGCTCAGCCCGCTTCTCCTCCTCCTGGAGCGGTTTCTCCTGGAGCGGCTTCTCCTGGAGCGGGGGAAGGACGAGCCGCATGCGCAGAGGGCCAGAGGCCATGGGCCGCCGCTAGCACAGTTCGGGCGGGCCGAGAAAGCGGACGAGGCGAGGGCGCTGCGCGCCATCGCGCACCTGCGCTGCCGCCGCCTGCTCCTGAGGAGCCTGGCCAGCCTGATCAGCCTTCTGGCTGTCCTCTGGCGCCTTGGCCTGAGACCTCTTGCGGCGCTGCACCAGCGCGGCAACCCATGCCGCCACGGCCGCGACGGCGGCCACGACCAGGACCTGGTCTGCGTGCTTGGAGACGAGGGTCATGGTGGGCGACGAGCGCAGCTGGGTGAGGTTGCAAATTAGCGCGGGTCGGCGGAGCCAGTGACTAGGTTGCGGCGGCCCCGCCGGGGAACAGACTGTGCACAAGCCTAGATTGCCGCAACCTTGCAGGCGGTGCCGTCGATGCCTGGATGGACTTTGTTGATATCTGATGTTTCAGTGTTCAGTGCCGCATGCTATACAGAGCCGCAAACATGCAGGCAGAGCCAGGCGGGTCACAACGCAGGCGCTACAGCGGCGCCGCCTCGGTGGCGCTCACGCCGTCGGCCGCCCCCGCCTCCGCCGTCTCCGCTGCCTGCTCCCCGGCCTGCTGGCCGTCCGCCTTGCTCTGCGACCTCCTGCGCTGCTCCCGCTCCCGCACCTCCAGCGCGGCTGTCAGCGCCACAACCAGCGTGGCTGTGGCCCCGAGCTGGACCTTGTCTGAGCACTTGGAGAGGCATTCCATTGCCACCGTAGCACAAACGATGGCGGCGACGGTCACGAGGTACTCCTTTGCGTCCTTGGAGACGAGCAGGGGCATTGTGAAGCCCTAGAGGTAGTGAGCAAGCGCAAAAGCGAGCGCTCCGGTGGTCGCGCTCGGACTGGGCGGCCAAGGTTTGCCGGGGCGCAGGGCTGGGCAGCGACGGGCTTGCGGCGCTCGTCTCCGGTGCAGCGCGGCAGTGGTGGTTGCACTGCTGGGCAGCGGTGTCAGCAGGTGGACAGGTGCCACCGAGGGGGTGGGGATGGGCGCAGTGGCCGGTGCCAGTGACCGCGGTGGCTTGGGGGTCCAGTGACGGGCGGTACACAAACCAATGGTCAAACACCATCGATCGCGCTGCTGACCCGGGTGCTCACAAGTCGTCGCGTGCTTGCCTCGGGCTGGCGGGGCGAGCCACTGTGGCGCTGCGCGTCGGCGTGTGCCTCGGACCTACTTCTGGGGCCTGCATGGGCGTTCTGGCTTTTTCAAGTCTTGTTCGGGGCCTCGACCAAGCACTGGGCGTCGGCCTCTGGGCGCGCAGTTGCAACTGGGTGCGCTCCCCCTGCTCGACTGCCCCCACTGCCACTTCGAGCTCACGAGTGTGCACGTCGGTCGAGCAAGCAGGGCACGTTGCCGAGGCGCAGGCGGGGCGGGGCGCCCCACGCTGTAACCCGCCCGCGTCACGACCGATCAGCCTCTCACGCCTCCCTCCTGCGGCTCCGCCGCCGCCCTCCGCGCTGCGCAGGGCATGCTGCCCGCTTTCCTGGCGCACCTGTTCCCCGGCGGCCTGCCGCCGACGCCCGAGGACACCGCCCAGACCTCGCTTTATCCGCACCTGCACCTCCTCTCCGAGATGTCACCTGAGGCCGGGCAGCGCCGCCCGCCTCGCCCCCCACCAGCGGCGGCGGCAGTGGCACACAGCGGCCCCTCGCCTGGTGCGCTGGGGGGGGGAGGAAGGCACTGCTCCACGGGAAAGGAGGCCCTGCCCCGCGCGCTTGGGCAGGACAGCAGCTCTGCCGGCGCGCCGTCGGCCAGCAGGCGGGGAGGCTCAGGTGCCGACAGCGGGCGCAAGAAAGGCGGGTGGGCGCATTCTCCCAAGCGGTTTGCGCTGTCGATCGATCGCACCGCACCATGCTGCGCTCAAGACGCTCGCCCAAGCAGGCAGCAGGCAGGTCTCGGCTGAGTTGTGCGAATGGAAGCGCGCAGGCCTTCCCATTTTGTGCGACACACACGGGGGAGGAGCGATCTGTCGATGGGCAGCGCGGGGGAGCGTGCTGCGCTGCCACCTGCGTGCGAGCGCCGGCGGGTCCTGGGGCGGGCGGTTGCCTCAGGCGCCTGAGGCATTCACCGCCTGGGCCCCCCCTTGCTGCAGGCGCCGAGCCGCCCGGCATCCCCGGCCGCCGCGGCGCGCGCCGCGGCCCGCCGCCGCGCCGCGGCGGGGGCGGCGCGGCGCCCTCCGCGCCGGGCGCGCGCGCCGCGTTTGCGTGCCTGCTCGCCGCCCGCCTCGCCTCTGCTTTCCTAAACATCGTCCATGACTGCGACGAGACCTACAACTACCTGGAACCCCTGCACTTTCTGGTACACGGCTCGGGCATGCAGGCGAGGCGCGGGGCGATGGGGGCACGCAGCCCCCGCACCAGCACCAGCACCAGTCACGGCAGCAGCTGCTGCGGCGCATGGGGCGGGGGCGCGCCGGCGGCGGCGGGGCGGCGCGCGCGGGCGCCCCCCCCCCCTTTGCGGCGCGCGGCGCGCCTCGCAGCGGCTGCCGGCACCCGCGCCGGCGCTCTCGCACTCATCCCCCGTGCTTGCCCTCGCTTCATGTGCTGCCCCCGCCGCGCCCGCGCCTGCTGGCCGCGTGGCCCTGCCCTCGCTTCCTGCTCTGCTCCCGCCGCACCTGCTAGATAGATAGATTCCAAACCCAAATTACATCAACGTCTGTTTGTAGTTGTATTCCCTGCTGCAGACCTGGGAGTACAGCTCCGCCTTTGCGCTCCGCCCCTACATCTACATTCTGCTGCACGCGGCGGTCGCGTGGCCCGCCGTGCTGCTGTTTGGCGGCGGCAGGGGTGAGCGCCGCGCGGCGCGCCGCCGCCGCCGCTGGCGCTGCTCGCGACCAGCCGCTGCTGCGACCAGCCGCCTGACTCGTGCCTCGCTCGTGCTTCGCTCGTGCTTCGCTTTACACGCTCTCTCTCGTTATCGAGCGTCCGCTTTCCACCTTCTGATGCTCCGCTTTCCACCTCTGCCTGCCCGCCTGCTTTCCTTTCCACCTGCAGGCAAGGTCGCCGCTTTCTACCTGATCAAAGCGGCGCTGGGCGCCGCCTCGGCCGCCACCGAGGCGCTGCTCTACCGGCAAGGGCGATTTTCTCTTTCATTATTTCGTGCCATCTTGTTTGATGGTTTGTTTTTGCGCATTTTGTTTTGCACGTCGGGCGAACTGGGAAGCGCTGGTCTGCAGGGGCGAGGGGGGCTGGTTGCAGAGGGAGGTAGGTGAGGGCAGGAGGGGTCTTGCCTCGCACCAACCACAGCAGGTTCGGCAGGCTGCGCCCGTCAGCGGGCGGCCCCGACCCGCCGCCCCCCCCCCCCCCCACACCCCCGCAGGCATCGTGTGGGGCTGGGCCGTGGCCGCCGTCGCTTTCCTCCCGTACGCGCTGTGGGTGCTGGCGTCTGCGCCGCTGGGGCGCGCCTTCGCCGTCGCCTTCGGCAGCCTGGCGGCCACGGCGGCGCCGCTGCTGGCGGCCGACCGCTGGTTCTATGGCCGCTGGGCGGTGAGCTGCGCGCGGCCCATCAATTGGGGGGGCCGTGCGCCAGGCTGTTCTGTTTTGGGCCGGCGGCGGCGCCCCCGGGCAGCCGGCCGACGGCGGCGCCCGGCCGCAGGCGGCGGGCCGCTCCCTGCATGCGAATTTCTGCCCTTAGCCCCATCAATTGGCACGGTGGTGCGCCAGGCTGTTCGGTTTCGGGCCGGCGGCGGCGCCGGGCAGCCAGCCGACTCCCCGCACGCGAATTTCCGCACTTCGCCCCTCCGCTCTCGAACCCTGCGCCCCTCCCCAACGCGCGGCGCTGCCCGCTCGGCTCTGTCGCCTCCAGCCCCC